>CM073575.1:114474590-114574590 GCA_037074715.1 Magnolia kwangsiensis | reverse complement strand
ATTATCCTGTATAATATTATAATATGTACAATTAATTATTATAATTATGTATAATTAATAATTATTATACATACATATTATACATAATATGTATGTATACAAATGTATATTATTATTATGTATATAATATATCATGGAATGTATATTATCCTATAATGTATAATATTATTATAATAACATTATAGGATTATTTTATACCATTATATTAAGAATAATATATTATAATGTATAATATTAACATTATATACATATTATTTAACATTATATATTATAATAATATATATCATTATATTATTCCTTATAATAATATATAATGTATAATAATATATATAATATATATAATATACATTTGTATATTATATAATATAATATGATAATGATAATATTATATTATATAATATACTATTATAGTGATAATGATATATTTATCCTATAATGATATAATAATGATATATTATATACTATGTACTATATTATATAAATATGTATTATATTATAACATATTTATTATAATTATTGTATTATAATAATGATAATGATAAATATAATATAATAATATAATATGATAATATGATAATGATATGATACACATTATAATATATATACATATTATATTATACATTATCATTATCATATTATATTATAGTATGTATACAACATCATTATTATCAAATTATATATACATTATCATTATATAATATGATAATGATATAATATAATATGATATATAATTATATAGTACCGATTGTCTCACTACACCGGTCCAAAATGCAATAATCCTTCATGATGGTATTGTAAAGAAAGCAATCAGGTTTGAAGCCAGCATCTTTAAGTATGCTAAGAAGACGTGTTGCTTCATGGAGAATTTTTTTACTGCAGACAGCATCAATTAGGATAGTGTATGTTACAAGGTCAGGTTTTACGACATTCTGCAAGTCTTTGATGAATTCGTAGACTGTGCTCAGAGAATGAGTCTTGCAGAGGGGGCGGACAAGAAAATTGTAGGTGAAGGCATCGGGTGGAGAGTACTTGACAGATAATTCTTTGATTAATTCATAGGCATCATCTTCACGACCAAGGGAACAGAGGGCGCAGACAACAAGATTAAGAGAGACATTGTTGGGAGGGAACCCATTGTCAGCCATGACATTAAGGACTTTGCGAACAGTCGAGATTTCACCATGACAGGAGTGAGTAAGGAGGATGTGGTAGGTGGAGTGGTTTGGAGAGAAGGACGGGCATTTGAGTTGCATATGGTGGAGGAAGGGGAGGGAGTCCTAGGGCGTGCTAATCTCACAGATGGATTGAAAGAGGGCATTGAGGGAGCTGGTAGTCGGAGTGGTTCTGGAAGAGGAGAGGAGGGAGTTCAAGGTCTTCTTGGCATCAGAGAGGTCGGGGGATGTAAAGAGAGTTGGACGGGAAGGAGTAGGCTTTTTTGAAGTTTGGGTTTTCTTCGATGACGGCTTTTTGGATGAAGGATATCTTTTGGGTATAGGAGGACAAGGAGAGGGTTGGGGAAGGGAAGAAGAGGGTTTGAGGAGAGAGAGAGGGAGTTTAGAGGATTTGAGGGAGGGTGGGATCTTCCCCATCTTCCGACTCTTGTTTCTTGTCCTCCTCTTCCTATCTTCCACAAATTCTGAAGCCAAAGAGAAATTATGAGAAACACAGGAAAAACAACATGTAAGGAGTGTAAAGCTACAAAATGAGAAGTTTAGAAACATATCTGAATTAAAATCAGTCTATGAGCCATAGGCAGTCAACCCCAAGCTTTTGGATGCCCTAGATTGATTTGCGTATAATATGTTAATTATGTAAATGTAATGTCCTTGAATTTTTGTGTACTTAAAACAAAAATAATAAATATTTTATTTTTAATTAAGAAATAAAAACAAGTTAATAGCTAAGTTGGTAGAGATACTCTTGGTTGAAAAAAAGGATGAGGGTTCAACTATTGCCACTGTGATTCTCGATTTCAGGTGAGGTCGGAAGATCGATTCCTGTGTCACGCCCTAGACTCGGTAACCGGAATCCCAAGGAACCCGATAGCCGGTTCTGGCCGTAACAGCCTCCATAGTATCTCATTCTCAGCTCCTGAGGTAGGTTCCGATTCTGGGATCCTACAAGGAGGATTTTCATAACAGTATAATCATTATTAATACGAGCATACCCAAGATCACAGCAAGTACATCTGAGAATAACAAAGGGTACACATCACAAAATCCACTGAGAATTTGAACTTTTACAACCATCCATAAGGTCCAAAGGACATACATGAGGTAAAAGGAAAAAGAGAGAGAGGTCAGCAACACTAGAGTCCTCAAATGCTCAGCTCTGCTCCACGCTCCGCTGCTACGACACCTACCTAGAATCTCCTGCACACATCAATCATTCATAAGCTTATAGAAGCTTAGAGAGTGGTGTAAGTGTGTGACAATAGTGCACAGAAGAATAGTAGGAGGTGCAAGAAGGGAAATATGCTCAATGAGAATATCACTAGCCTTACTAAGGCTTATCATGAATACGATGCAATGAGTACTAGGAGTCATACCAAGGTAATGCATGAAGGGGCTTACACAGCCAATGCTAATGCAATGTAAGTAATAGCAGTGCTCATAACCAAACTATATGTCAAGTACATTTTTAATCATAAGAAAATTACCGGGGTCCATTACACTGTTGAATGATTGTCACTCTACAGACCCCGCACAGTCAAACGAACGTAAGAGACCTCACTACCCGCCTATGGATAGCCAATCACCAGCAAGGCCTGACAGTAGTGGATCCATTTACGAGCTGGTCAGACTTAGCCTAGAAATGCCCACTACACACCAGATAGGTAAGGCCACACCCCTATCCAACTAACTACACGACAGTAGGAGTCGCAGCCTGACGGTATAAGGCTCTCGTGCGCTCATGTATTCCACTCGGTCACGCCTTTGGAGCAGATCCTTGGCACCCTGGAAGTTTTAAAAATTTTACCTATGGGCATCCTATGCACCCGGTATGTTCAACTAATATTTTCGGTATCCACACATACGGCCATCCATGAATATCCCTGTGGAGGCAAAGCCCTGATGAAGTAAGGGCAGATATCCACAAGCTATGCATTGCCAGATGCATGAATCACACAATCACCCATGCATCAATCCCAAGCATCAATCTCTCAGGAAGATACCAACATGTCCTACATAATGACACAACCATCGTCAATCATACCTCAACCAAGAATGCATATGATGTGTATGGGAGTGGGCCATGAAGATGAATAGGGGTGTCAATACGGTGAAGATGAACTCTCTACCAAACCATGAAGGGTCTAGGTACTTAACCAATTCCTCATAAAGAATACAACCTCTAGTGGAGTCCCATATACCTGGGGTAGCCCACGAGACTAAGGAGAACAATGGGCCTAAATAGTGAAACGACTTAGTAAGGATCTATTGTGGGCCTTTAACCACTCATAGAAGTCCATGGGCCTACCTTAGGGCCACCAATGTGGACATCCAACAACAATTGGTCCCCAAGAGGTATCCCATTTCTAATTGATCATGGATCAAGGCCCAAAGCCCATGCAACATCAAAAATAAGAAATGATCAGCCATAATCATAACATAAACACTCATATTGGGCTTTAAAAAGGGCGGCCCAAGGCTTATCTAAAATATGGGTCTAAGGGGAACACACATAACCCAACTCATATATACCACTATGGGCCCATACGGTAAAGGTTTGGGCCCAACATAAAGGCCACTAATCCCATATATTATGGTGGCCTAGTGGGCAGCCCATTACTCAAACCACATGAGGAAATGTCATGTTTTTAGTTAAGTAAGTTGGGCCTACAATCTGGCCCAAGTATAAAGTTAATTTAGTGGGCAACCAAGTTGTAACGCCCGTGAAAAATCCGTACTTGGGCTCGAGTACCAACTCGACCCGAAATTGCGTACAATTCATTCCTTTAGAAAATATGACTAGGTTAGCTAGTGCAATGTTAAAATAGCTAGGAAATGGTCCCTGATCACTTTAAATACGTTCTACAAGGCCCAAAGCGAGTGGAACCAATGGTGCTATAATGCTCTAAAGCCTCGGATCAAACTCTAAGCCGGTTTATTCTCGGGACCTCCTTGAAACTTTGTATTGGATCTAGACCGCGCGTCGAAAGTCCGATACCTACCATCTTAGACCGTTATGACCACTTAGCTGGGCTTGGCAATCGTTTCGAAAATCAAGTCCAACTGACATTCAGAGGCTATTTCATTGAGCCTGGAGTGAAGAGAGTGAGAATAGGGTTAGAATTGGAATTTGAAATTCAAATCTGGCACACAATTTGACGCATCAGTATTAAGCATTCTGACCGTCAGAATACAGCCACATTACACCCTTAGATCAGGAAAAATATCTATTACATATAACGAGACTTATGGGCCTGATCTTGGTGCGGTGACCGTTAAACTGAAACTGGACCGCCATGTGCGATCTGGGAACCCTACCGGTCTGAAAATTGGATGTGTGCTAGATCCAATACGCATGAGCTTAAGTCCGACCGCATTTGGCCAGGGGACCTTCAGAAATGCTCATTTGGACCGAAACGGCCCCGATTTGGTTAGGCACCAAGTAAACATTGTTCCCAAGCCTATTTTGGACATGTTTTAGGCTATAAAAGGGGTTGAAACCCTCACTCCTCTCTCCCATCCGAATTTGAGAGAAACTCTAACTTGGGAGAGAGAAAAAGGTGAGAGATTGTGAGAGAGTGGGAGAGTTCTTCCTGCCACTTGTACTACGCGTTGCACGTGCTTAAGCAACACACCTCTACCGCTTTCCCGGCGATTTCACCGCGATTCTAGGTAAGTAAATACCCTAAATAGTTACTGATTCGAGCTTCCTTTATTTTCATGGCGATGCAGCTTATGGATCTCGTGTATTAGGTTCCCTATTCGCCGTAGACGAAGCGTATACGCTCCGTTTCAATTCACGAGGTTACAAGACATAAGGTGTGGATTTTAGACGCTTTGATTGACGGTTTCCAATGCTTTCAATGTCGTTTAATAGTAGATTATTGACGGCATCGCCGTTTGACATGTACAACATGCTCTCCGTTTCTCGTTTCGTAAATTAACGAAGAATATGAGATTTAGGGCATTTTAGTCATTTGTAGGAAGTACTGTTTACATTCATATTTTGCTGATGTGATTAACATGGTTTGTTGTCGCATTAGGAAGTTAGGAATACGTGCATAATTAGTTTGGCGAAGAGATTCGCCTAATTGCGCACTTCGGGTCGACATACTATATGTAGACTTAAGTGTGTAGTGTATGTGTTTGTATAAATGCTTGTATTAGTATTTATTGAATTAAATGATGTTATGAATTAGTTTGAGATGGATTTCTCAATTAATATGCTGACCTAAATGATTTCCTACATGTTGACTATATGCATGATTTCATTACATGCATGAAATATATGTGTTTGAAGATTTGCTTAAGTTGAATGTTATAACATGTGTTAACATGCTCACATGATTATATTTTAATTCCAATACTCTTACATAAATTGCTGATGTAATTCCATAAGTGTTTGGGACTAGACTTAGTCCAGGCAGTCGGTAACCGAGCGAATTCGTGGCTGACTGGTCATAGCCACGAACGACGCGTCGATGAACGCGATTCGTGTTTGGAGTTGGTGGCAGTGGTCAGGCCATGCGAAGTGTTTTACGCACTTCATGTCGTTCGACTTGAGATGCGATCGCGCTAGTCGAGCCGTCAAGTAACCCGACTGGCCGATGTATGTTCACCTTATATGAGTCATAACTGCTTGAACCTAGGGTACTGGACTTACCATTGTAAACCCTGTTAACCATGGTACCTTGATCCACGAAGACTCATGAGCCGGGCATGGTGGTATGGGATACCGTGGTCGAGCTGTCGGCCTACGCTGGGGCTACAAACCTCCCCGTAGTGACCAGTGAGCACCTAGTCTCATGAGCAGATTATGGTGGTATGGGACACTATATTCTAACTGTCGGCCTACACTGATCAGGCGACGAGTCCTTTGTAGTGACCGCGAGCGTATTTTGAGTCCACGGGAGGCGATGACCCTTCCGTTGCAGTACAGTACAGTAGGCCTGTATTGATAAGGTGATGGGGGAGTGGTGCAACGAGTGCGAGCAACAGCCCTGGCAGCCCTTGCAGTGACCTACGAAATATACATCGTATGAGATTACTAGGAGTGACGACCCTAGACAGGATCTGTGTTGGGATGGATACAAGGGAAGTACCTTAGTTTCTCAATCCTGCTGTTTGAATGGACTAATAACAACTTGGAAATCATATCACCATAGCATTGCATGTGCCTAGAAGATGTGGAGCACTCTAGGGAGTGTGGCATGCCGCGGTCGTAAGATGTTGCCGTATGAGGGAGATCGTCGGTGAGGGCATACATCACGTCATGTCATCTTGCATTAACGACAGTATTAGGGTTGTCTGATTTACTGCTTTACTTTATCGCATGATTGAATTGTGAACATGCTAATCTTTGCTCTATGATTCCACTGAGTTGATCACTCACTCCCACGTTACGGGATGATGTTTGCAACACCCACCAGACCCTGTTGTAGATGCAAGTGAGGCTGAGATCCAGGAGGTGGAGCCAGACTTTGACGAGGACCAGGACGAGTTCTCGTACATGCAGTATCATGATGGCTTCGCGTAGGCGACCTGGATCGATGGGACTTCAGTGGGACTGTTTTGGACATTTAATTTTGTTCATGTATATGTATATGAGACTCAGTGATGTATTCATACTTAGAGACAGATGAGATTTACTTTGTTTTCCATACAGTGATATATATATTGTTCAGTCTTCCACTTGCTTTTATCACTGGATCTGAGGTATGAATTACAGTTTTAGTATACTTTTACTCTTGTGAATGCTTTAAATCAGACAACATTGAATCATAATCATTTTTGTTGCATAAGTGACGGTCTGGAACTCGGGAGTTGAGTTTATACACGACCCCCGATTTTCAGGGTGTTACACAAGGGCCCATATATTTATGTAATTTGGCCCACTAACCCAACATAATAGTATGGTAAAAATGGCCCTAGAGTTTAATGGGCCTATCTGGAAAGTTCCAACCTAATTGGGCCTAAAGAGTTCAACAACTAGCTACATTCATGGACCTAATTAAATTAAACTGTGGTGGGCCTCATAAGTACATTTATTAAGCCCAACATTTAAGGAACTAAAGGTATAAATCATTTCCTCTAAGATCTTTATAATGTGGTGGGCCCCACTCAAAATTTCAGCCCAAGGCCAAGCATAATTATAACATGTTGCTGTCCTAAATTAGAGCACTCCATTGGAGTGGGTCCAAGGCTTCTAAAACTCTGAAAATTGAGGGCCAAGGTCCCTCATTATGCATACAATGAGAGGAAACTCAAAAATGTGGCCCAACATTAGAGAATATATTTTTAAATTATGCTTTTTATCAAGGCATATTGCTGGACTGCACAGCCGAAAAATCTGGCAGTTCAACCATCTTTGCCCATTCTTTTAGATGCCCAAACGGGGTCATCTGAGGCTTAAATTTTACAGGGTGATACTTCCATAGGTGGTCCAAACCTCCACAAAATTCTAAGATTTTTATATATTTCTAAGTATTTTAATTAATTTAAACAATACAGACTGTTCAGAAAATCAAACAGACCTATACGTCCCAATGTAGTGGGCCAGTCCGGCCCTCACTGCAGTGTGCACAGGGGTCCATTTGCCATGAAATTTTGTAGGTAGATTCTAACATGAGTGGACCATACCCTTAAAATTTTTTAAAATTTTTAAACGTCTATAAATGTTTTAATTCATTTATACACGACCCCTGATTTTCAGGGTGTTACAAGTTGGTATCAGAGCATGAATAAGAGTATACTGGGCCTGGGTTATGGTCTCACGACATACGCTGTCACTTCCTTTGACTTACGTGGGTGCGAGAAGGGTCTAGAAACACTTCTAGGATCGCAGATTCACCGATAGGCGAAGTCTATTAGAATCGATCGCACGATCGAGTCTGTAACGCATCTCGGGTTGCGTAAAGCAACCCGAATAGCTTCTAAGCCGTAGAAAATTGGGTTGAGACATCCTATGAACGATTTTAAACCCGTAAAAGTGAATCCTTGGGCCGTGGGATGACCACGACTCCTGTAATCAATCGTCAGGGCTTAAAAACCCCGTTTCACCAAAAATCTTCAAAATTCTTCCTCTCACCACTCAAATCTTCATTTCTTTCTTATCCAAAATATGTTAGGCATCAAACCTAATGTAAAAATAATATAAAATGATACTTTCACAAAATTTTACAGTGAATAGTAAAATTTCATGAAAAATGGCCATAAGAAAATTCTAACTTCACTTTCTTTAGAAACTAAGGATCTAGATGGACGTACTAGCTCCTTCTATCCCAAATTCATATGCTGCATCATATTTTTTGGTATTCGATATTGCAGAATGGTCCCGAAAAGCCCTGAACACATGTTTGGGCTCACATAGGCCAAAATACCATGAACCATGGGTTGGACCATATAGATCTGGGGTCCTTGGACCATGGGGGACCGAACCCATCTGGCCCCACCGGCCAGATGCACCACCGGTCGGCGATGCCATCGCCGTACAGGTGGGCCCCTTTGATGTGGTTTTCGGGCGCACGCCCTTAAATCCCAAGTATACCCTCCCCATGTAGGTCCCGTCCCACAAAAACCCCCAAATCACACATCTCCTTCACAAACATCCCTCCCCATAGCCCCATTTTCATTTTTCAGCAACCACCCCTATATTTCGTGGTCCCAAATCGCCTCTAGATCCCTCCTTTGCCAAAACCGACCATCATCCATCGATCCTTGGGAGTTGGCAGCCCTTCCTCTTGAAGATTTCATCATTTGGAGCTCCAAAAACCCCCAAATCGAGCTGAAATCGTGAGGTGCTCCATTCCACTTTTCCATTTCCATTTCTCCTTGAAAATGCATCCTTGGGAAGCTTGAAGCATCCCTCTACGACGCCTAGATTTCCTTTTTCCAGATTGGACAGCCACTTTTCCGCATTTTCACCGTTTTTCATGGCTTTCGTGGAAGCCATTTTAGGCCTTTTATCACTCTCATCCATCATATCTTTGATGGGTAAAAGGAAAACCGCAACAGACAAGGCTGGCCCAAGCCGCCCTGCTCAATCGAGAAGACCGCGAGGTGGTGCCGCAAGTTCAAGCACCGTTGCAGGTCCAGCTGCAGTCCTGGAGTGCCGTATAAAGCGGGATTTGGATCCCCATGCACACCTTGGGCGAGTAATTTTATCAGAGATGCCTCATGGCCAATACACTGATCGCAAAGTGTTATTTGAGGCAGACATGGAAGGACGACTGTTCGGTGAATTTTGTTGTTCGAGCGCATTGAAGCTGCGCATTGGGGTCCGATCTTTGAAGCTCGCGCTCGTTCTAATGAGAGCACCGTTCGTGCCTTGTACGCTAGTATCCAGAGTCCTACCTTGGAGCCATTGCAGTTTAAAATCCCTTTTGGTAGAGATCGGATGGCTACGATTGATGTGCGACTGATTGCGCGACTTCTGAACGTACCTCTAGGTGATGTTCATCCTAGTGAGAAGAATCTGAGGAGTAGACGTGAAGGGGATCGCCGCACCAGGTTTCTGTGCGGTAAGTTGGTTCCATGGCAGCCTAATAATAGTCTTAAGGCGACGTACATGTCTGATGATTTACGCCTGCTGCACCATATCTGCACGTACAATGTATATCCCAGGTCGACGAATTACATTGAATGTACACGCCTTATGGTTGATTTTCTGTACCTGGTGGCCCAGGGAGAGAATGTATGCATGGCTACCTTCATCTTACGACAAATAATCCTCATAGCCAAGTCGAGAAGAACATCCGAATCGCTTCCTTTTGGCCGACTGATTTGTAAGATTGCGCTTGAGTTTGCCTACAGACTTGGGCCAGAATTGCCAGTTTCGATTCATACCATTGATGAGTCGACTATGGTCAAGATGAAGATTGGGTCGCAGTACCGTGAAAACCAGCTTGAGGAAGACAGCGAGGATGACTTTGATGATGAAGAAGATCAAAGCGAAGAAGAACCTGGAGCAGAGGTTCAGGAAGAAGCTTAGGAAGAGGCAGAAGAGGAGGCTCAGGATACAGATGAGAGCCCTCCTCCTTCTGCGTAGGCTACTATCGACGATTGCATTGCTCGGATGGAGGAGAGTCAGACCGCTTTTTGAAGGGAAGTTCAAGAACTTCGCGCAGAAGTCGCGGATGCCAAGGCCGTTACAAAGAAGAAATTAGGCAAGGTGACTCGCACCTTGAAGGCGATCCTGTGTTGCTTACAGGATAAGGGTGCTCCTCCTCCGTCCCCAGACTCAGATTAGCGATGCGACCTTTGATATAGTTGTCAGTAGTTAGTCATTTCCTGCTTTATGAGTGTAAGCCTGTTAGGGCTAGTGCTTTGCTTATGTTGCTGTTGCAATTTTAACTATCTTAGTTCTCATGTATTTCTCGTCGTGATGCTTGTAAGGATATATCCCTTGTATTGTGACAATTTTGATTAAATGAAATGCATGGAATGCCTTTGACTCCTTGTGTAAATGATTGCGGTGTAATTGTGCTATTAAGACTGACAAGGTTGCGCCCTATTTTGAATATAGGGATTGCCGCCTAAAGCTACGCGGAGCACGGTTCGACTTGCACTGACTGAGCATATGGATCAGACTCCTTCGCAGTCTGACACTCATGCGGACCCTGCTTTGGGCCCGATTCCTGAGGCAGTTCGATCGTCTCAGCCTGCCGCTGGTCCTACAGTTGGACCACCGCCATTTACACCGTCAGTCAGAGAGCCATATCGTGCATCTACTTCGACACAGCATCCGCCACAGCCTGCTCCACCTCCTGACAGATTTGAGCAGATGTTGGCTATGATACAGCAGCAGCAGCAGCTTCTGACTACCATCGTAGGGACATTAGCACAGGGTGGGGGTGTGGCTCCACCTGCACCACCTGCGCATCCAGCTGTGGATGCTTATACATATGCCCAGGATGAGGGCATAGCTCATCCTGCGCCGCCTGCTTACCCTGCGGGGAATCCCACCGATACACGGGGCCTATTTGAGCGATTTCAGCGCTTACGGCCTCCCACTTTCACGGGTTCTCACAAACCCGAGGAGGCTGAGTATTGGCTCGACCATGTGTCGAAGATTTTGCGGATGCTTCATTGCACAGAGGCCGAGCAGGTAGAGCTGGCTACATTTCTATTTGAGCGTGAGGCCAGCCTGTGGTGGGATAGCGTAATGCGGACCGTTGCCGCCGACTTTGTATGGACGTGGGCAGCATTTGAGTTTCGCTTCCATGAGAAGTATTATCCCCAGACTTACAGGCACGAAAGGGAGAATGAGTTTCTCCATCTCAGACAGGCAGCTATGACAGTTACAGAGTATGAGCATCGGTTCACGGAGTTGGGCAAATACGTCCCGATAATTTTGGCTGATGAGCAGATGCGCATATGGCGCTTTCTGAGGGTTTACGATCGGATATTCGGTCGAAGATGTGCTGTTTGACCATTCCCTCTTATGCAGAGTTGATTCACATGTCCATGCGGGCAGAGCAGGATGTGGATTGGCTTGCGCGATCTCGTGGCCCTGTTGCTTCTAGGCCACGACCAGACTTGCCAGACAGGCCCCTCGCGGGCAAGAGGCCTCGCATTGATCCTCCTACTAGGACTACAGCGCCTGTACCACTGTTTCGGCGCCCAGATTTGACATGTACATACAGTGGGAGGACAGGCCACTTGGCGCAGAGCTGTTTCTCTCGGATGCTGGACAGCGGGTTCTCGCCGCAGCAGAAGATTGACCGTGCTCGTTCACAGGCGATATCAGCACCGCCTCTACGGTTAGCTCCTGTGCACCCTTCTTTTAGACCTCCGGTATCGCAGATAGACAGCCCCCACGGCCCATGACACAGCGGTCGAACCGGCCACAGCAGGCTCGGGTTCATGCATTGACAGCTGAGGCAGCTGCGGCACCGACTCTTCAGCATTCAGCCTTCGAGATCACAGCCCATATTGGAGGTACTCCTATTCTTGTGATGGTGGACACTGGTTCTACGATTTCTTTGATATCGCATGCTGTAGTCAGGCGTCTTGGGTTACAGACTATCACTATGGATAGCGTGCGGGTCTTTGCAGCTCATGGGGATTATTCGGATGTTATCCAAATGTGTAAGGGTTGTTTAGTTGATCTGGGAGGCAGGACGATGGCTCTTGATCTTGTCGTCGATCCCTCGCTCGTTTATCTCGACGTCATTCTTGGCATGGACTGGTTGACTGCTGGGAGGGCCGAGATTGACTGCGAGGCTCGTATGGTGACGGTGTACGAGCATGAGGACACTCCTTTCACGTTTTCAGTGCAGGTAAATCTTCCTTTCTGCATACTTAGTTACGCCACTTTATTGCGCGACGTTGGTGCTCAGATACTCGAGCATGTGCCAGTCGTTTCCGAGTTCGGGGATTTGTTCAGGAAGATCCCTGGTTTGCCGCCCCGACGTGAGATTGATTTCACTATCGATTTGGTTCCTGGTTCTACGGCCGTCTCACTGCCGACGTATCGCATGGCACCGTGTGAGATGGAGGAGTTGAGGACGCAGATTGATGGTCTGCTAGAGCTTGGCCTTATATGGCCTAGTGTGTCTCCTTGGGAAGCACCGGTCCTATTCGTGAGGAAGAAGAACGGTTTGATGCGATTGTGTATTGATTATCGTAGGCTGAACCAGCTCACAGTGAAGAACAAGTACCCTTTACCCAGGATCGATGACTTGTTTGATCAGTTGAGAGGAGCGCAGTACTTCTCAAAGATTGATCTTCAGTCTGGATATCATCAGTTGCGCGTCAGGGATGAGGACGTGCAAAAGACAGCATTCAGGACCAGTTTTTGCCACTACGAGTTCCTCGTGATGTCGTTCGGTCTTACGAACGCACTGGCCGTGTTCATGGATCTGATGAACCGGGTATTTCGGCCTTTCCTCTATCGATTCGTCGTTGTCTTCATTGACGACATTTTGGTGTACTCTAGGAGTCGAGAGGAGCATGAGGAGCACTTACGCTTGGTCCTGGATACGCTCAGACAGCATCAGTTGTTCACACAGTACAAGAAGTGCTACTTCTGGAAGCAGGAGGTGAAGTTTCTGGGACACGTGGTGTCCAAGGATGGCATGGCAGTTGACCTGTCTAAGGTAGCTGCGGTGCAGGACTGGGAGCAGCCTGGTTCTGTCACTGAGGTGAGGAGTTTCTTGGGTCTCGCTAGCTACTATCGGCGCTTCATTCAGGACTTCTCGAAGATCGCGAGACCCTTATCTCAGTTGACACGGAAGGACGTGAAGTTCGCCTGGAATGACAAGGCGGAGTCAGCTTTTCAGGAGCTGAAGACAAACTTATGTCCACCCCTGTGCTAGTATTGCCAGAGCAAGGGGTTAGATACACTATATATACTGACGCGTCTAGCGTTGGTTTGGGTTGTGTCCTTATGCAGAGGGACAGGGTAATTTCGTATGGCTCGAGACAAGTAAGGAAGCACGAGGAGAATTACCCTACACACGACCTAGAGTTGGCAGCCGTTATATTCGCACTGAGACTCTGGAGACATTACCTCTACGGAGAGGAGTTCGAGTTCTTTTGCGACCACAAGAGCCTCAAGTACATATTCACGCAGCGAGACTTGAATATGAGGCAGCAGCGATGGATGGAGACGTTGAAGGACTTCAAGTTTGAAGTCTCTTACCATCCTGGGAAGGCGAACCTTGTGGCTGATGGGTTGAGCCGCGAGAAGGCGATAGAGTTTGTGGCTCTGCTGATGGTTGTCGAGTGGGATATGGTTGAGTTTTTGCGAGACTTTGAGCAGAAACTCACCATAGAGGAGTGTTTGAGTTCATCGCACATGTACAGGTGCGATTTCAGATCGATGACCGAGTCATCGAGGCGCAGAGGGACGATGCGCATCTTATTGAGCTTCGAGAGCAGGCCAGTGATGATGCTGACGCCGACTGACGAGTTGGTATGGATGGGGACTTACGTTATCGTGGCCGCCTATGCGTCCCAGATGTCCCTGACTTGAGACGAGAGATTCTCGAGGCTGCGCATTCTACTAGACTCGCGATGCATCCAGGCAGCACAAAGATGTATCGTGACGTGAAGAGGATGTATTGGTGGGAAGGTATGAAGACCCACGTAGCTGAGTTCGTGTCCCGTTGTCTCACTTGTCAGCAGGTGAAGGCAGAGCATCGCCGACCACCTGGACTTTTGCAGCCTATGCCGATTGCAGAGTGGAAGTGGGATTTCATTTCCATGGACTTCATTTCTGGGTTGCCGAAGACGAGGAAGGGACATGATTCCATTTGGGTGATCGTCGACCGTTTGACGAAGTTGACGCACTTCCTACCGATCAGAGTTACGAACTTTGCAGACGAGCTGGCTAGATTATACATCAGAGAGATTGTGCGTCTGCATGGAGTTCCGCTGGAGATCGTATCGGACAGAGACACGCGGTTCACTTCCATTTTCTGGACTCGCATTCAGGAGGCTATGGGTGTGAAGTTGAAGTTCAGTACTGCCTTCCACCCACAGACAGACGGACAGACAGAGCGGGTGAACCAGATCTTGGAGGACATGTTGCGAGCTTGCGCATTGGACTTCAAGGACAGTTGGGATGATTTTCTTGCATATGCGGAGTTTGCTTACAACAACAGCTTTCAGGCGAGTATCGGGATGGCATCTTATGAGGCGCTGTATGGGCGACCTTGTCGCGCACCGCATTGCTGGCTAGAGGTCGGTGAGCGTAGCTTGATTGGCCCAGAGTTAGTGCAGGCGACGTCAGAGAAGATTGATATTATTCGACGTCGGTTCCTTACAGCGCAGAGCAGACAGAAGAGCTATGCCGATACGAGACGGAGGCCAATAGAGTTCACAGTTGGGGATCATGTGTTTTTGTGAGTTTCTTCTATGAAGGGAGTCCTTCGGTTCGGGAAGAAGGGGAAGCTGGCACCGCGATTCATTGGTCCATTCCAGATCCTCGATCGTGTGGGAGCGGTGGCTTACCGATTGGCTTTACCCACGCCTCTCGCGAGCGTTCACAACGTATTTCATGTTTCTATGCTGAAGAAGTACGTTGCTGATCCTTCCCATATCATCAGATAGGAGCAGGTGCAGTTAGGAGAGGATGTTACTTATATCCTGCGACCGACACGTATCCTAGACAGGAAGGACCAGGTACTGTGTAGCAAGGTGATTCCCCTTGTGAAGGTATTGTGGACGCATCACTCTGAGGAGGAGGCTACCTGGGAGACAGAAGCCGAGATCAGAAAGAACTACCCACAGCTTCTCGAGAAGTACGAAAAGGTACAAAATTTTGAGAATAAAATTATTTGTTAAGGGGGGTAGATTGTAATGCCCGTGAAAAATCCGTACTTGGGCTCGAGTACCAACTCGACCCGAAATTGCGTACAATTCATTCCTTTAGAAAATATGACTAGGTTAGCTAGTGCAACGTTAGAATAGCTGGGAAATGGTCCCCGATCACTTTAAATACGTTCTACAAGGCCCAAAGCGAGTGGAACCAATGGTGCTATAATGCTCTAAAGCTTCGGATCAAACTCTAAGCCAGTTTATTCTCGGGACCTCCTTGAAACTTTGTATTGGATCTAGACCACGCGTCGAAAGTCCGATACCTACCATCTTAGACCGTTATGACCACTTAGCTGGGCTTGGCAATCGTTTCAAAAATCAAGTCCAACTGACATTCAGAGGCTATTTCATTGAGCCTGGAGTGAAGAGAGTGAGAATAGGGTTAGAATTGGAATTTGAAATTCAAATCTGGCACACGATTTGACGCATCAGTATTAAGCATTCTGACCGTCAGAATACAGCCAAATTACACCCTTGGATCAGGAAAAATATCTATTACATATCACGAGACTTATAGGCCTGATCTTGGTGCGGTGACCGTTAAACTGAAACTGGACCGCCACGTGCGATCTGGGAACCCTACCGGTCTGAAAACTGGATGTGTGCTAAATCCAATACGCATGAGCTTAAGTCCGACCGCATTTGGCCAGGGGACCTTCAGAAATGATCATTTGGACCGAAACGGCCCCGATTTGGTTAGGCACCAAGTAAACATTATTCCCAAGCCTATTTTGGGCATGTTTTAGGCTATAAAAGGGGTTGAAACCCTCACTCCTGTCTCCCATCCGAATTTGAGAGAAACTCTAACTTGGGAGAGAGAAAAAGGTGAGAGATTGTGAGAGAGTGGGAGAGTTCTTCCTGCCACTTGTACTACGCGTTGCACGTGCTTAAGCAACACACCTCTACCGCTTTCCCGGCGATTTCACCGCGATTCTAGGTAAGTAAATACCCTAAATAGTTACTGATTCGAGCTTCCTTTATTTTCATGGCGATGCAGCTTATGGATCTCGTGTATTAGGTTCCCTATTCGCCGTAGACGAAGCGTATACGCTCCGTTTCAATTCACGAGGTTACAAGACATAAGGTGTGGATTTTAGACGCTTTGATTGACGGTTTCCAACGCTTTCAATATCGTTTAATAGTAGATTATTGACGGCATCACCGTTTGACATGTACAACATGCTCTCCGTTTCCCGTTTCGTAAATTAACGAAGAATATGAGATTTAGGGTATTTTAGTCATTTGTAGGAAGTACTGTTTACGTTCATATTTTGCTGATGCGATTGACATGGTTTGTTGTTGCATTAGGAAGTTAGGAATACGTGCATAATTAGTTTGACGAAGAGATTCGCCTAATTGCGCACTTCGGGTCGACATACTATATGTAGACTTAAGTGTGTAGTGTATGTGTTTGTATAAATGCTTGTATTAGTATGTATTGAATTAAATGATGTTATGAATTAGTTTGAGATGGATTTCTCAATTAATATTCTGACCTAAATGATTTCCTACATGTTGACTATATGCATGATTTCATTACATGCATGAAATATATGTGTTTGAAGATTTGCTTAAGTTGAATGTTTTAACATGTGTTAACATGCTCACATGATTGTATTTCAATTCCAATACTCTTACATAAATTGCTGATGTAATTCCATAAGTGTTTGGGACTAGACTTAGTCCATGCAGTCGGTAACCGAGCGAATTCGTGGCTGACTGGTCATAGCCATGAACGACGCGTCGATGAACGCGATTCGTTTTTGGAGTTGGTGGCAATGGTCAGGCCACGCGAAGTGTTTTACGCACTTCATGTCGTTCGACTTGAGATGCGATCGCGCTAGTCGAGCCCGTCAAGTAACCCGACTGGCCGATGTATGTTCACCTTGTATGAGTCATAACTGCTTGAACCTAGGGTACTGGACTTACCATTGTAAACCCTGTTAACCATGGTACCTTGATCCACGAAGACTCATGAGCAGGGCATGGTGGTATGGGACACCGTGGTCGAGCTGTCGGCCTACGCTGGGGCCACAAACCTCCCCGTAGTGATCAGTGAGCACCTAGTCTCGTGAGCAGATTATAGTGGTATGGGACACTATATTCTAACTGTCGGCCTACACTGATCAGGCGACAAGTCCTTTGTAGTGACCGCGAGCGTATTCTGAATCCACGGGAGGCGACGACCCTTCCGTTGCAGTAGAGTACAGTAGGCCTGTATTGATAAGGTGATGGGGGAGCGGTGCAACGAGTGCGAGCAACAGCCCTGGCAGCCCTTGCAGTGACCTACGAAATATACATCGTATGAGATTAATAGGAGAGACGAACCTAGACAGGATCTGTGTTGGGATTGATACAAGGGAAGTACCTTAGTTTCTCAATCCTGCTGTTTGAATGGACTAATAACAACTTGAAAATTATATCACCATAGCATTGCATGTGCCTGAAAGATGTGGAGCACTCTAGGGAGTGTGGCATGCCGCGGTCGTAAGATGTTGCCGTATGAGGGAGATCGTCGGTGAGGGCATACATCACGTCATGTCATCTTGCATTAACAACAGTATTAGGGTTGTCTGATTTACTGCTTTACTATTATCGCATGATTGAATTGTGAACATGTTAATCTTTGCTCTATGATTCCACTGAGTTGATCACTCACTCCCACGTTACGGGATGGTGTTTGCAACACCCACCAGACCCTGTTGTAGATGCAAGTGAGGCTAAGATCCAGGAGGTGGAGCCAGACTTTGACGAGGACCAGGACGAGTTCTCGTACATGCAGTATCACGATGGCTTCGCGTAGGCGACCTGGATCGATGGGACTTCAGTGGGACTGTTTTGGACATTTAATTTTGTTCATGTATATGTATACGAGACTCAGTGATGTATTCATACTTAGAGACAGATGAGATTTACTTTGTTTTCCATACAGTGATATATATATTGTTTAGTCTTCCGCTTGCTTTTATCACTGGATCTGAGGTATGAATTACAGTTTTGGTATACTTTTACTCTTGTGAATGCTTTAAATCAGACAACATTGAATCATAATCATTTTTGTTGCATAAGTGACGGTCTGGAACTCGGGAGTTGAGTTTATACACGACCCCCGATTTTCAGGGTGTTACACAAGGGCCCATATATTTATGTAATTTGGCCCACTAACCCAACATAATAGTATGGTAAAAATGGCCCTAGAGTTTAATGGGCTTATCTGGAAAGTTCCAACCCAATTGGGCCTAAAGAGTTCAACAACTAGGTACATTCATGGACCTAATTAAATTAAACTGTGGTGGGCCTCATAAGTGCATTTATTAAGCCCAATATTTAAGGAATTAAAGGTATAAATCATTTCCTCTAAGATCTTTATAATGTGGTGGGCCCCACTCAAAATTTCAGCCCAAGGCCAAGCATAATTATAACATGTTGCTGTCCTAAATTAGAGCACTCCATTGGAGTGGGTCCAAGGCTTCTAAAACTCTAAAAATTGAGGGCCAAGGTCCCTCATTATGTATACAATGAGAGGAAACTCAAAAATGTGGCCCAACATTAGAGAAAATATTTTTGAATTATGGTTTTTATCAAGGCATATTGCTGGACTGCACAGCAGAAAAATCTGGCAGTTCAACCATCTTTGCCCATTCTTTTAGATGCCCAAACGGGGTCATCTGAGGCTGAAATTTTACACGGTGATATTTCCATAGGTGGTCCAAACCTCCACAAAATTCTAAGATTTTTATATATTTCTAAGTATTTTAATTAATTTAAACAATACAGACTGTTCAGAAAATCAAACAGACCTATACGTCCCAATGTAGTGGGCCAGTCCGGCCCTTACTGCAGTGTGCACAAGGGTCCATTTGTCATGAAATTTTGTAGGTAGATTCTAACATGAGTGGACCATACCCTTGAAAATTTTCAAAATTTTTTAACGTCTATCAATGTTTTAATTCATTTAAAGAAAGCAATCTGTCCTGAAAATCAGACTGATCTGGACACTATATTATAATGGGCCGGTCCAGCCACCACCATGGTATGTACATGCGTCCATTGGCCCCAAAATTTTATAGTTGGGTCCTTCCATGAGTGGTCCACTGCCCTGTAAATTTTTATAATTTTTAAACACCCACAGGTATTTTCATAAATTCCAGAAATCCAACCGTCCTAGGTGGAATGTTGCTGGAACAGTGTAAAAAATCCAAACTGTCCACCTCACTTGGACCACATGTTTGGGACCTCAATCAAGGTCAGATGGGGCTGAAATTTGGTGGAAATCAAGACGAGATCCCTAAATTTTAAAAAAGTATATTTAATGGGTATGAATAGTCCCCCAAACAGTCCCAAAATCTGGTCTAAAAACAACCAGAAATTGTCCAGAAAATTCTGGACAACAACATGTACTTATATAAAATTTATTATAGAAGTTAAATAAAAAGGAAAATACATTAATGGAGGATGGTGTGGCCATCCTTAGTGGGCCCAACAAATGTCCATGTCATAATTTAAAGCCGATACACCTTGCATGCATCATTAAGGCAGCAAGTAGGGCACCCAAAATCAAACAATGGGCAGTTTGGGCATCCGACCTTTCTGAAATTTCTAGATGTCCTAGGCCCACCAAATGGGCCACACACATCAGGAAATAAAATGAGGAAAAAGAAAGATAGAAGGACAATCCGGCCATAGGGAAAGGGCTCCACCACTATTGAGCCCTCCCAAGATCAATCACACCAGCACATCATACATAGATTTATATTTACAACATGTATCTTTCACATGCATGGCTTATAATTAAAATGCATGGTGAGGATGTCATCCCCACCATGGTTATAAGGTCTAGATGACCCAAACATAATATGATATGAAAAAAATCTGGCATGATGGGGCCCATAGAGAAAGGCCCCATACATGGATCATGCATGCATAAGGTAGGCCATTAGGCCACAACCATGGGATTGTTTGGGATCTCCACCATTGATTGGTCGGTCCTACACTTTCCTCATGAAAGAAAGAAAATATCTAGGTTAAAGAAATCAGATTTTTACATCTAGAGGAGCACTCACCTCAAAGATCTCCACCAAAACTCCAACTCTAGGCTTCTAAGGCTCCAAACAAGCAAGATTGATGGTTGAAATGAGATTAGGATGGATGGATTGAGGGAAAATGGAGGAGAAGGGGGCTGGAAAAGGGAGAAAATGGGTTAGATTTTTTTTTTTGCAAGAGAGAAAGAAGGAGAGAAGAGAGTAGAGAGAAATGAGAGGGAAAAAGAGAGAAGGGGATTTTTATTCAAAGTAATCATTTCATTTGCTAGAAAATAAGATATGGTGGTCTCTCTCTCTCCCTAGAGAAGAGAAATTTCAGAAATTTCAGATTGGGGAAGAAAAATTGCAAGGGGAAGAAAAAATAAATCTCATGATGACTTCTAGAAAAGAGAAAAAGAAAGAGTCATGATGAGTTTGGAGAAGGGAGTCCATCATTGCTAGACTAGGCTATCATGACATCATGAAAATGGTGATGTCATCACCATTGGTAAGCGTGCACATGCGAAATGTGCAAATCATGTAGGTCCTACCAAAAATGTGATCAATGGTCCAAATGATGTGCGGCCCATAACTTATGATCCACACGTCAAATTTTCGCATGAGGCGCATCGTTGGAACCGCGACGACAATGCGGTCACAACGGTGTAGGTCTTGAGTCAATCCAAGTCGGGTCTATATGACCGAACTCAAGGGTGACAGCAAACACAATTCGAAGGTCGCGGGTTGCCGTAATTCGATCGCTAGGACCACGGGATCACAATAAATGAAATGCACACTCACACACACTCATGCACACATGCAAACTCGGGTCGGGTCTCATATCCTGAAAAAGTAATAATAGCTGTTTGTCAAAGGCCATAAAAATTTCAAATTCTGAATATTATATTATATAAGTATTATCATTATATTATATTATCATATTATGATATGATATGATATATCATTATATTATAATATTCATGATAATATGATAATGATAATATACAAATGTATATTATATAATATGTAATATCTTATAATATATCATTATCATATATATAATATGATATTATATTATCATTATCATGTACAAATATTATATATATTATATATACAAATGTATATTATAATATCATATCATATACATATAATATGATAATAATGATAATATTTTATTATATTATTATTATATTATAATATTATATCATATTATAATATGATATGATATCATATTATCATATAACATATTATATTATTATGATAATAATGACTTTCATATTATAATAATATCATATTATCATTTTATTTGTATTATATCATTATCATGTTATCATATGTATATAACAAACCATTCATTATATAATATTATAATATATATTAATATGTATTCATATACATATATAATGATATTATCATATAATATGATATTAATATGTATTATCCTGATAATATTAACATGTATATAACAAACCATTCATTATATAATATCATATTATGTATTAATATGTATAATATGATAATATTAGATTAATATGTATTATCCCTTACATTAATTATATAATATGTACTTATTAATGTACAGGATATACATTCCATATTATAATATTATACAGGATATATTATTATTATCATACAGGATATACAATTAATGATAATAATAATTATTATTATATTATTATTATTAATTATGATAAGGATATGTATGATAATAATAATATATCCTGTATACACCTAATAATCTATTAATAATAATTATAATATTATATAGGATAATAATATGTATGTATAATAATTATTAATTATAATATGGAATGTATAAAAAAAATGTATAATACATATTATATAATAATCATAATATGTATGTATACAAATGTATATTATTGTTATGTATACATTCCATGATATATTATATTTATCATGATATGATATATAACAAATCATTCATTATATATATCATAATATATATAATATAATATATAATAAATATATTATTATATATATACAAGATAATAATAAGTACATATTATGATATTATATATGTTATGATAATAATATTATAACACCCCAAATTTTTGCCAACCTGGGGTTAGACGTCCTTAGGCAATGGGTCAACCATATCACTCTCAGAACTCAATTCCAAAGCCAGAGAAATCATTTAGAACCTAATTCTTTAGAAATTTAAAGTGAATTAGTCAGCGCTACACTAGATTTTTGACAAAATTAGCACCAACCACTTTAAATACGATCTGCAAGACCCAAAACCTATAGAATCATTGACGCTACCTTACCCTGAAATCCAGGATCAAACTCTAAACCTATTTGTTCTCAAGAACCCTTTGAAACTTTGTATTGGATCTAGACCGCGCGTCGAAAGTCCGATAGCGATAATCTTATACAATTACGACCGCCTAGTTGGACTTGACAATCATTTTGCAAATCAAGCCCAACCGATGTCCTGAGACCATTTTACTGAGTCCGGAGTGAAGAGAGTGAGAAAAGGAAAATGTTTAGGAAATTAATTCAATTTAAATAAATCTGACACATGTCGCTTGCGTGACATTTTTTAAGCATTCTGACTGTAGGAATCTGACCCAAATACACCCTCGGATCAGGAAACATTTCCCACTCAGGTCAGTATACTTGGAATCCCTGATCGAGTCTCAGTGACCGCTGAACTGAAACTGGTCCGCCACGTGCGATCTGGGAACTCTATCGAACTGAAAACTCAATGTGATCAGGATCCAACATCCATGAGCTTAATTCCGACCTCATTCAGTCAGGGGACCTCCAGAAATGTTCTTTTGGATCGGAAAAGACCCGATTTGGCTGTAACCCAAGTATACCTTGGTCTCAAGTCTATATAGGTGAGTTTTTAACCTATATAAGGAGCTTAAACCCTCTCCCATTCAACCCATACGAATTTGTAAGAAACCCTAGGAGAGAGAAGAGAGAAAGGAGAGAGAAAGTGAGGGAAAAGTTGGGGTTTTCTCCTGGGATTCTTCCCTGTTGCTCCACGTACCAAAGCCATCCACCTGCATCGCTATTCTGGCGATTCTAACTTCGTTCTAGGTAAGAAAAGCCTAGCCCTAACTTGTTTTAGGGTTTCCATTGATGCTAGTAGCTAGATAGCTAACCTAGCTTGTATTACAGGATGATATTCCACATATACGAAGACTTAGAGATTCCATCGACTTCTGTACGCTTCTACGGCGTAAGTTACAGATTTTAGACGCTTAGATTACCTGTTTTCAAAGTTTTTAATGTCGTTTAATGGTAGATTGTTGTCAAGAATGTTGTTTCACATGTAGAACATGTCGACCGATTTCTGTTTCGAATACATACGAAGAATATGAGATTTATGGTATTTTAGGTATTTTTAGGAAATACCGTATACGTATAAATTTTACAGATATGATTGCCATGAGTATTTACCATGTACCTATATTAGTTATACGTGTATGATCTGTTTGGCGAAGAGATTTGCCCTAATGTACATATTGGCCGACATATACTATATAGACTAATGTGTGTAGACTAAGTGTTTGTTGAAATGCCTAAATTAATATGATTTATTCCTGCCATATGTTTTGAATGTAAGAACATGATTCTTGTGTATTAGACAACTCCTTGATATAAGGATCTGTCATATTATATGTTGAAATCAACATACATCAAGTACGTTGGAGTTGAGTAGTCTAAGTGTTTGTATAAATGTATGTATTAGTAAGTATTGAGTAAATGGTGTTGTAGATTAGCGTTGAGACTGGATTCTCAACTAATTTAATGATGTACATGATTTCCTCCATGCTTGTTGTATTTCGATTGATTACCTTATGTGTGAAGTACTCATGTATGTTTAACTGCTTACAATGTATGTTATAACATGCTGAGAACATGCTGAAATTTCTTATATTTCAATTGTCTCTCATATGATTATTGATTTAGATTACAAGTGTTTGGGGCTATATTCTAGTCCAGGCAGTTGGTAATAATTTAGAATTTGTGGTTGGATTCTATTCGCCACGAAGGATATGTACGACAAACCCGAGTCGTACTAGAGTTTTCGGCAGTGGTTAGGCCACACGAAGTGCTTGTGCACTTCATGTCGGTCGATTCAACGTGCGCTCATGCTAGTCGGACTCATCAAGTAACCCGATTGACCATTGTATGTTCACCTTGTATTCGTCATAACTGCTTGAACCTAGGGTACTGAACTTACTACTGATAACCCTGATAACCGTGGTACCTCGATCTCCTAAGACTCATGAGCTGGGCATGCTGGTATGGGACACCGTGGTCGAGCTGTCGGCCTACGCTGGGGCCACAAACCTCCCCGTAATGACCAGTGAGTAACCCAGACTCGTGAGCAGATTATGATGGTATGAGACACTATATTCTTGTTGTCGGCCTACACTGATAAGGTGATGGGGGAGCGGTGCAACGAGTGCGAGCAACAGCCTTGACAGCCCTTTGTAGTGACCTCAAGCGTACTCTGAGTTTACGTGAGGTGACGATCCTTCCATAGCAACAAGAGTACAACTGGCCTGTATTGATAAGGTGATGGGGGAGCAGAGCAACGAGTGCGTGCAACAGCCTTGGCAGCCCTTGCAGCGACCTAGAAATATATCATCATATGAGAATACTAGGAGTGACGACCCTAGAAAGGATCCTTGTTGGGAATGATATAAGGGAAGTACCCTAGTTTCCCAATCCTGCTATATGAAAAGGACTAATAACAACTCGGTAATCATATTCATATCGTACTGCATATGCCTAAAAGATGTGGAGCACTGAGGGAAGAAAGCATGTCGTGGACGTAAGATGGTGTCGCATGAGAGAGTATGTTGGTGAGGGCATCCATCATGTCATTTCATTCTTGCATTAATCATAGTATTTAGGAATATTTGAATTGCTTGCTTTATCATTATCGCTTGATTGATTTGATAACATGTTAACTTTTGCTCTATGATTCCACTGAGTAAACTACTCACTCCCAAGTTACGGGACGGCGTTGCGCACACCAACCAGTCTATATTCTAGTTTCAGATAATGGTGATGCTTGCGAAGCAGAGCCAGACTTGATGATGATGAGGAGGATCCCTCCTATATGCAGGTTCTGATCGATGGGTTTACAGGGTTACTGATTAGATGCCAATACACTTGGTATTTTACCTTTTTTTTCCACACCCATGTATATTCTTTTCTTTCTATTTTGGAGTATATATGTATTTAGTTAACCTGGTAACATGTTCACACTCTAGAGACTTACAATCATTTATATATTTTATATATTTATCACATTCTTCCGCTTGCTAATTTAACTGTCTCTGGAGTATGATATGTTGTTTTGGCTTAATCCACTTCTTATTTTATGCACTATCACAGCCGACATTCATCCATCATTGAAAATGTTGCATAAGTGATGTTTTGGAACTCGGGAGTTGGGTTTCTACTCGACCCCCGATTTTCATTATATATATATATATATATCATTATATATATATATATATATATATATTATAATATATAACAAACCATTCAGTATAATATTATTATAATTATTATAATACTTATATAATATAATATTATAATATCATATATTATACATGTATATAACAAACTATTCATTATTATGGTATGAATGGTTATCATAATATGGTTTGTTATATACATATCATACATATTATAATATCATATATATGAATGGTTTTTTATATATTATATTATGAACGGTTTGTTATATACATATGATACTTAATATATAATGATATTATCATATGAATGGTTATGTGTATCATATAATGAATATATACATATAATATTATTAATTCTCATATAATATGGTATATATATATATATATATATATATTAATATGATAATAATGAATGGTTTATATGATATTATATAATGAATTATAATGATATTATCATATTATATTTATTATTATCATGTTATCATATGTATATCATAGAATAATTATATAATGAATGGTTTGTTATAAACATATTATCATATGATATTATTCATTATATGATATCATATGATAATATAATGATATTATAATGTATATAATATAATATATAATATTATATAATTATCATATGATATTATAATGATATTATCATATTATTATTCATTATCATAATTAATATATGTATATAAATATAATAACATATTACTTATATGATATTATATAATTATCATATAATGAATATATACATATGATACATTATTATAATATGATAATATTATTAGTATATATTCATTCATATGATAATATTATTATATAAGTATCATATGATAATATCATTATATATTAATAATATTATATGTATATATTCATTATATATATCATATCATATCATAATATCATTATATATTAAGTATCATATAATCATATCATAATATGTACATATGGTTTGTTATATACATGTATGATAATACAAACCATTCATATTATATAATATTAATTATGATAATATCATTATTATGTTAATATTTGTATATACATATGATATGATATGATATTATTATAATTATATTATATTATCATAATTAATATATTATTATATATTATAACAGCTATATTATATGATATTATCATATTATATATAATATACATTTGTATAATTATATAATAAACAACAAACCATTTTATCATTATATTATCATTACATGTTATAATATCATTATTATCATAAGTCATTATATAATATCATAATTATATGATATTATCATATTATCATAATTATGATATTATTATACATATAATTATGATATAGTCAGATGAATAAACAACAAACAATTTT
Organism: Magnolia kwangsiensis; assembly: GCA_037074715.1. Lineage (NCBI taxonomy): Eukaryota > Viridiplantae > Streptophyta > Magnoliopsida > Magnoliales > Magnoliaceae > Magnolia > Magnolia kwangsiensis. The sequence goes on along the minus strand of CM073575.1, from coordinate 114,547,265 downwards.
CAACGGTTGACATGTAACTCCTAAAATCAAAGGCCAGATTATTTTTGAATGGTGAGAATTGCACCATAGCTCATTTATGCTAGCACCGTGAATATAGACGGTTCTAATCACTCCATCATTTTTGTATGTGGGCCCCATGAGGCAACACATGGTAGCGACCTGAGCAGCGACCTGGCCAAAACGAACCCAAATCGAATGGGTTGATGAGAAGGAACCAAATTGAAACGAAAGGGGAGAGAGAGAGAGAGAAGGGTACTTTGAAAAATTATCATCTCTTTGGTTTCCTTCCTTTCTAGCTGTGGAGACAGAAAGCTGTAATACCAGAGGCTGTTTTGTATTTTTGGCTGTTTAGAGGTTTAAGGGCAGGGTATATGCCGACGCAGTTTGCGTACTACTGATTAACTCGGACGCGGATTATCTACTGACGGGTTGAGCAGCATGACTTGCTAATGACGTGATGTCACCAAGTTCTGTGGGCCCACTATGATTTTTATTTTGTTTCCACACCGTCCATCCATTCGGAGGGATCATATTAGGGCATGATGCAAAGAATGATTCAGATGCAAATCTCCAGTAGACCCCACTGCAGATAACAGTGGGGAGAGTGATGCTCACCATTAAAAATCTTCCAAGGGCTATTAAAGTTTTTGATGAAGCTAGTATTTGTGTTTCCCTTCTTTGATGTTTGTGTTAACTTATTAATAAGTTGGATCTCAAATCAACGTCATGATAGACCTTAGGAAGGTTTTGATAGTGGGGATCACTCTACCCACTATTTTCTGTGGTGGGCTCCATTAATGCTCGGGATCTGCCTCGTTCTTTGTCTTCTGCCTTAAAATTATCTCTCCAAATGGATAGACAATATGGATACAAAACATACATCATGGTAGGGCCCATAAAACTTGGTGACATCACTTCAGCAGCAGTAACAGTTTTACTCAACCTGTCAGTAGCTAATCGCATCCGATTAACACAGCACTGTAACGTGCTGAGTAAACTCCGTGGGACCCACCGCTATGTATGTGTGTGTTCAAATCAGATTGTGTACTGAGTAAACTCAGTTGGGCCTACCTTGAATGCATGTTGTCTATCTACGCCGTCCATTTATTTTTCCATCTAATATAAGGGGTTAAGCCTAAAATTAAAGCATATCCAAAAATCAAGTAAATCATACCACAGAAAACAGTGGGATAATAATTTGCACAGTTGAAACCTTGCTAGGCCCCACAATGATGTTTATTTGTCATCCAATATGTTCATAAGATCATCCAGTCATGAATGAAGGGAAAACACAAATATAAGATTGATCCAAAACTTCTGCGGCTCTCAAGAAATTTTCAATAGTAAATGTTCAATTCAATTGTGTCTTGTGGTGTGGTCCATTTGAACAATATATATGCTTCATTTTTTTGCTCAAACCCTAAAATTATCAGATAAAATGGATGGACCAAGTGGATAGAATACATAAATTAGGGTGGACTTCACAAAGTTTACTCAGTACGCTAAGCAAAGTTACTCACCATGCAATCCGCTTTCGTATGTGTCATATCTACGCTATCCATCCGTTTCTGCAGCTCATATTCCAAATTGAAAGGCATTGAGAGCTCAAGTAAGCCACATGATAGGAAACAGTGAGGCCCATGGTGATGTTTATTCATCAACAGACCTGTTCGTTAGGTTAGGCAGATATGGATGGAGGGAAAAGACCAATATCAGTTTCATCCAAAACTTTTGTGAGCCTAAGAAGTTTTCAACTGTAGCCATTTACTTCCTACTGTTTCCCGTGGTGTGGTCCACTTGAGCCGTGGATTTACTTCAATGTTGGGTCCATAGCCTAAAATGAACTGATAAAACTGATAGACAGGCATGAATAAGACACATACATCACTACACCCCAAAGCATACTGAGTTACTCGGGATGCAATTCCCTCCGGTCTGGGCACAATCATCAGATTGCCTGCAACCCCACGCATGGTGGGGCAGTGCGGTGTTTGTGTTCCACTACATTTTGTTTTTATTTTAGGACAACCAAAACTAGAGCTGTGTACAAGTCGAGTTAGCTCTCTCTCTCTCTCTCTCTCTCTCTCTCTCCCTTTCTCTTTCTCTTTCTCTTTCTCTCTCTCTCTTTCTCCTTAGTGTTGGGAGGTTGGGGGTGTGAGTGGAGAGGGGAATTCACACCCCTTTTTAAAAGGAGTAGGCGTGTGAGAGGGGTGTACTTCACATCCCTCTTGGATTGGGTTTCACCAATTTTCTCTTTTCTGACAATCTTTCTTTAAATATAATTCATTCATTATGTCAAGTTCATCGAATAGAGCTAAGGTGTAGATTTTCTTGGCAATTCAAAATTTAGATTGGCCTATCTTGAAATTTCTCTTAATGGGTACCAAAACGAACTTGATCGTAATTAACGGTCCATACTTAATAATCAGGACCCAATTTTGGAAGAAATGTGCAGTCAGGATAAGCAAACGGTTGGATAAATTTTGGTGGTTGATCGATGGTGGAAAAAGTCTAAATTTAGAATTTCACCTTTTATACAAAAAGAAAGGAATTGACTTCAACCTTTAACGGTGTTGGATTATAGATCGGGGCCTGAATTTTGTATAACCTCGTAGTCATATGAGACCAAAGTGTGGTCCAAATTTGAGTTACGATGGACAGAAGAAAATGGTTAAATCAAAAGATCCAGATTTATAAGGAGTTGATAGGCCTTGATAGGATAACTTTGTGCCTAAGGAAAAGCCTATTAAAGTAGGGTCTGCATATTTTACTCTTGGTCCATATTATGGGCAATCCAAGTCATTCATATGAAGGAAAATATTCTATTATAACTACCCACAAGGTTTCTTCACTCGATGGACACTAAAATCAATGGTTATAAGGTTGATTTGTCAATTGGGCCACTTTTAAAATGATTTGAGGGTTAAATTTTAACATGTATGGTTAATTTATGATACATAGGCATGATATAATATTTCACATCAAATAGATCGAGGGAACCATATGATATAGAATTCAGGGGTCTAGGTTAATGGCATTTTTGAATTATTATTGATATGAGAGTTTTTGGGAAATCCAATGGTTCTATATGGTCATAAGAACGTTTCCAAGTAATTCTTATAAAGGAACTTGTATATAAATCATTATAAAGAAGGAATTATTCACCAAACTAATTAAGGGAATGTACATATATCAATCAATATAATGGATGGTCAGATGACATGTTAAAAATATAAATATTTGATGGTTAGTACTCTGATCATGTATGTAAGTGGGTGTATGGTCAGTTTTGTAAACAGATGATCATAAGTGAGTTTTTGGAGTGATCAGGAGCTGGAACATGTATACCATTAGATTCAAGTGACTTGTGCACAATTGTAAGTTTTCAAATTGTAGTTTTGATCATAGGCTAAGCATATTCATAGGTGGTGAACAAAATGAATGGATCAGAATCTCAATTTGATGTGTACAAGTGGATGCTAAGATCAAGTAGCTAGTTTACTATTATCAGGTGGTCCAAACTCAAAGTAGACGGTCAGATATCTTTACATAGAGGTGAATAGTTGATTGAACAGTTAATTATGATGGACAAGTGAAAATACTTGGGTATATGATGATCATATCTTAAAATCAACGGTCAGATGGCTTGATCTATGAATGAAGATTATTCCCAACGGTAAGATTCGTGTTGGAGAATGGATGTAAGGTTAGGATAGCTAGATTGTATCATACACATGTACATAATAAGTTAAATTTCATGGTAACACTAAAAAACTTTCAATACTCTAGTATTGAAAAGTTTGGGGTGTTACACATCGTCCACTAAGTCTATACGGTTTTGTCATCAATAAAATGTCATCAGGCCAAGCCTAGTGAGTGAACCCATCATGGTTCATGCACATCGTAATTAAAATAAAATGCGTGAATGCACCAAGTAGGTTGATCAGTCCACTTGCTTGAGTTGGATCCCATTAACTCGCATCTCCCTTTTTTGGGGTAGGCTTCTACGATCTTGGTAGGCTTTCACATAATGTGAGCATCCAGGAGTGGTCCCCTAGGTCACCCGGTACTTAAGTACCTACAGGTCATTTAGGGAGCTCCCCTAAGTATTCAGTGCAATTATGCGATGCATGACATGGTTGGATGATGAGGATGACTAGTGCATGGTATTAACGGTTGACAAATATATACACATAACAACATATGGCATTCTAATTCTTAGCAAATTCAACAAGCATTCAATACAAAAGATCACAATCATTAAAACAATGAAATGTTTATTTTAATAACAATGGATAGAAAATATGTTGTGATCACTCACCTAATGGTTTGGCGAGGATAAATTATTTTTCTAATAATCGAAATATGATAGTTTAGAATTTTTTAAAACACAACATGTACATAGAATCATTATTCTAATTTATATGAATTCATATGATAGGACCCACCTTTGATTGATCGAGGACACGACAAGGTCCACGATCAGATCCAACCCTTGATACAGGGTATGTAATCATAACCATTTCATGCGTCCCACTTGATTAATCAAAGTGGGATCTACTATTTTTAATTACATTTCAAATAACCTAACAATTATAATTAATCACAAATCAAATGACTCAATTGATCAAAGTTCTTAAATTCGGAATATAAGTAGTATGTTTTTACCCTCCATCGGTAGGACCGAGTCGAATTTACTGAGTGTATGATCTATCAAATATGGTTAGGATCTCTCTGTTGGTTTTGATCGATGATCCTATGTGTCGAACTGACAAACTCTAGAATTCTACTCCGTGTTTTAGAGATGAATAAAAGTTTAGATTTTTCTTATTTAAGATCTAGAATAAACTTTAAATTCATCGATCAGATATTAACTGATTAATGGCCTGTTAAGGAATGGTTTAAGTAGGGCCAAATAATCAGTTTGATCTGAAACCTTAATAGCCCCCACACACTTGATGGTCAGATTGACCTAATAATTATGGTTCTAACATAATTCAACCTCACTAATCAAATGAATGGTGTGGATTAGATCTGATACAACCGATGATCCACTAATCATATGGGATAGATCTAAGTCATCCATCAATCTCATAAAATTTCAGATTGATAATAGGTCAATAGATCGCTTAGATCCAGACCATTTATATTTTCAAAAAAAAAAAAAAAAAGATTCAAAGTGAATGAGTATACATAGTGGGGGATCTAATCTAATCAGTTATAAGTCGATCCCTCGACTTCTCTCTCAACCAAGAGTGTCTCTACCAACTCATCTATTAACTTATTTTTATTTTTTAATTAAAAATAAAATATTTAACCATTTATTTTAGTTTTTAGTGCATCAAAATTCAGGGTTGTGACATTCTATGCCATCAAGTAGCAACCTCCAAAACTGCCAATCAATCAACTATGATTTTTTAGATTTTCTTAATGGGATCGAGCGTATGTCGATGGCATCGATAGCTGCTCAATGGAATCGAGTGGTCTGTCAATAAAATCAAAAGACTCCGTTATAGAAAGCTTTAAGACATTAGACAACATTAATCACATGTACTTAGGTTGTGTGGAGGTCACATTTGGTTAGGTTGGGTATACGATAGGTTGAGTTGTGAGATATAATAATAGAGAAAATCGGAGATCCTGACGGTTTCTAAAAGGTGCCTATCCGCCATTGTGGCCCAAGGCTGGAAATCCATGGGCCCTCATCATCATCATGATGCTAACACCGGTCTCTTCCTTGGAAACCTGCCATTCTTCACAAGTCATGAAGGTATCAAGGAGGAATTTGAAAATCTTGGGGAAATCCACAATGTTCATATTCCCAAATTCCAAAATACCAATCAAGGTAGAGGATATGCTTTTGTACGTTTCAAGAAGAAGGAAGAGGCCTACTAGCCATGGAGAAGCTAAATCACTGAAAATTTGGGGGCCAAGACCTTATCATCAATGAGGCACACCCCGAAGAAGAAGACATCGACTCAACTATTGTGAATGCAAAACTGAGGAAGGTGACCGCACTCATGCCAGAAAAGTTCCCAACAGGATAGAATTTTTGCCAATCCAGCAAGGTGAGTTCGCAACTACACCCTTGCAAGGTTATGCTTTGGTTGTGAAAATGACTACACCCCTTGCCCTTCGCCCCCTGGCTTTCTCAGTCCCAAGATGGATTTTAGATAGAAGAAGAAAGGAATATTAGTGTATGCGGTATTAGCTGAAATCTAGGATCTCGATCCCTTATCGGATTTTCTACTCGACTCTCTTTGGCATTCTCAGTGCGTCGAAGGTTGAAGTGTCAAGGGTTTCAAACAAAGCTTTCCTAATTTCCTTCAAGTCCAGAGAAGAAATGGTGGCCTTCCAACTCAACAAACTCCTTCAGGAGAAGATGAAAATCTCGGCTACCAGACCTTGGGGACCATCTACAGTCACAACGAACAGGGGATTTGGATACATTTCGAAGGAAACCTTTTCATACGTAGTGTGAACAAATCATAGGGAAAATAGCTAGGTCCTTTAGCTCGGTTGTAGAGATCGAAGACCAAACCCTCGTTGGTTCCTTCCTCATCTATGCCAGTGTCAAGATTATCCCTTATTCAACAATAGCGGTTACCTTAGTTCTGTATCTCGAGGTTGATGGACAATCATTTTCGATTATTGTGCATATGGAGCCTACATTCATGTGGACAATTAGGGGTAAATTAGTGTAACTAGGTGTCGACCTGGGTGTAATATGGTGTAAATTAATGTAAATTCGTGTAAGTTGGTGTATAAATAGGTGTAACTGCTAGGTGCATGGGCCTAACTTAGTTTATAAGGGTGAAACTAGGTGTATCTGGGTATAACTTAGGATAACCTGATGACTAAATGTAGCTTTGTGAAAGTAGGTGAAATAAGTCTATTTGGTTGTAACAGGTTGTAACTAGGTCTATTTGGGTATAGCAAGGTGTATACTTTTTCACTGGACCAAAGGGACAAAATTGAGTCATCCAGAAATAAATAAAAAAATCCTCATCCCAACTGTTCCATATGGTGTGGTGTACCGAACTGTTAGATTGGCCTGATACTTGGAAGCCAAAGGAAAACAAAATTGGTGAAAATGATAGATGGATTGGATGTGATAAACATCACATGCATCGCCTTGTAGGTTAAAGTTAGCCTACAAAGTGGAGGGTTCAGCTTCAAGAACGAATATTTTCTGACTCGCTCCATGAACTTTCCCTCTTATATCCATGTTATATTTCCAATTCATGAAACATTCACAAATCTCAAATAATAAAAGTGCAATGAGCTCATAAAGATGAATACCTTGTATATGAATAGTAAATCTATACTTTTCATTTGACATTCAAGTAGAAAAATGGAATATTTAGCAAGTAAAACCCAGTGGAAAATCCTTTAACTATGAGGATGCCTTGAAGGGTTTGAGAGGGCAGAAAGTGACAATGGGATCTCTAATGAGTGAAGATGTTAAGGAGCGAAACACTGGTTTGTATCATGCACCAAAATGTACACTATAATTTTTTTTATTTTTTTACACTGAAATGGGCCTTCCATAACTTCTCTATGTCCACGCCTTTGTTCGAAGTTCACCTAGAGAGGGTAGAGAGTGCCACATCCACATTTTTTACCTCATTTGCATCCATCAGATAATTCTCTGCTCATGCTATTTTCCCCTTGCGCGTCATTTTTGAAACAAATAACCATTTGCTAGGCTTTGGTTTTGGCCTTGAAGCAGACATGAAAGATAAGATGGCCTGGAAGATGGAGACAATGATGGAGATAACATCTCTTAGCATTGTAACCACCTCTAATAGATTCTGGTCTTGATCCAAGAGGGCGACGGAATTATATTTTCCTTCTGTTCTCTTCAATGCTCCGATGCACTTGCAGATATCCTTCACCGTACTTTTCTTTCTTCAGCAAATGTATGTTTTGGCTTTGTTTTCCAGACAAAAATCTCTGCCTCTTCTACGAAGAGCTGATTAAAGGTCTTTCATAGTTTCCTTCATATGAAACATCATATCCCTTGGTGTGCTGCAAATGTCCAACAATCTGACCCATCTGTCCAATTTCTCTTCCACCCATTTCTGGTGCTGATGATTAACAAGAACTTGTTGGGAGAGTGGCAATTGAAGAAGGTCGCCAACACTATCATACAAGCATTCGAGGCCACCCAAGCCAATCCAAATTGTCTTAGTCGTTAAAGAGGAGGTTGAGGATGACAACGTCACCCAAGTCTGCAGCTTGATGATCTCCTCTTAGATAGTGAGTGTGAGGGGATGGGATCTTTAAGACATGCTGGCGGTGGAGTGTGAGACCCGACCCGAGTTCGCATGTGTGCATGTGTGTGTAAGTATGCATTCCATCCATCTTAGTTCCGCGGTCCTACCGGTCGAATCCCAGTGACCCGTGACCTTGGATAGTATTTGCAGTCATCTATAAGTCCAGTCATGAATACCCGACTCAGATCGAGTTGAAACATATGTCATTGCGACCGCATCGTCATCGCAGTTCCAACGTCGTGTCTTGTGCGTCCATCCGATATGTAGATCAAAAGTTATGTACATTTCATTATATGACCATTGATCATGTGGCCCACTTAGGTGGAGTGCATGTGTGGACCACCACCTCCCTTAGCACAAGTTCCAAGGTACACTACCCACACACTACACAAATATCCATAACTAACACCACTAACCAAAAACACCACCAAGAGACCTATTAAGCATAGCACTTTGTTATTGTCACCATAGGCCATTATGGTTTCTCTAACCAAGGAGAGAGAGGCCATGATTGCTTCCCTACAACTCTCTCTCTCTCTCCCTTCTCTCTCTCATTTTCTCTCCTTCTTTATCCCTTACAAAAATTCAGCACCTCTCCCCTCCATTCCAGCCCCTTCTCCTCCTTTTTCTTTTCAATCCCTCCATTGAAAACTCATCCCAACCATTGATCCATGTTGCTTGGAGCCTCTAGATGATGGTGATATAAATTTTAAGTTTTATCTAGGTGGGTGCTTTCTTCATCAAGTAAATCTTTTCTCTCCTCATGTAATCTCTTTCCTCTCTCTCATTTGGATGTTAGGACCCACCAATTAATGGTGGAGATCTTACACAACCATCTAGATGTGGCCATGAGGCTCACATTGTACATGCATGTCCATGCATGGGATCCTTCCCTTGATGGACCCCTTGCTTGTGGATTTTTCTTATTTTTCTAAGTATGATGGGTCATCTAAGCCCTTGCATGTGGCTGAGATGGCATCCCAACCACTCATTTCAAAGATCTAAGCCATGCATCATAAGATCTAGTTGTACAATATGTTTATATTATTGTTTGTGGTTGTGATTGTGTGGGGACGGCTTAATAGTGGCGGAGCCCTCCCTTGATGGTCGGATGCTCTTCCTTCTCTTTCCTTAGTTAGAAATATGATGATATTAATGTGGTCCACTTAGTGGGCCTGGATTGCCCAAAAGAAAAAGCCTAGGAAGAAAGGGACATCTATACTCAACCTACACCATGGTTTAGATGCCTCTTTTGCCACCTTAAATATTCTTGTAAGGGTGAAAATTTGAGGGTTTGTTCTGAAAAATTATGGGGCCCACTAGGGTGGGCCATGACACCCAATTTATGGGCCAATCCCTTCCTTAATAGGCTCATAAATTTATTTTATTCCATGCATGCATTGCTGTCCAGAAATTTCTGGACAGATTTTTTTGTTGGACTTGGGCTTGAAATTGGGACTGATTAGGAAACCTTTTGTACCCATCAAATATATTTTTCTGAAATTTGGGGATCTCATCTTCATGTGCCCTAAATTTTAACCTCATCCAATCTTGATAGAGGTCCCAAAAGTGTGATCCAAGTGGGGTGGACAGTGTTGATTTTCTGCACTGTTCCAGCAACATTCCACCCTAGACAAGTTGGAAATTCAAAATTTATTAAAATATTTCTGGGTATCTAAAAATTCTGAAAATTTACAGGGATGTGGTCACCCTTATTAAGAAATCCTGCAAAACTTTAGGGCCAATGGACCCCATTTGGGCATCTAAACGGGTGGTCCAACATAGTGGACTGCCAGAAACATTCTACTGTGCAGTCCAGCAGTATAGTTCCATAAAAATAAAATTTTAAAAATATTTTCTTAGAATATGGGCCATATTTATGAGCTCCATGTTAATTTAGGCTTAATGAGGGACCTTGGATCCAAATTTCAGGAATTTTGGAGGCCCAGAATCTACCCATTTGGGTGGCCCAAATTTAGAACAGTTACATTCCAGCAATAGTTCATCCTGGATAGATTACATTCTTAAAATTTATTAAAATACTTTTGAGTGTCTAAAAATTATAAACATTTTTAGAGATGTGTTAAACTTAAGTTAGGACCTACCTACAAAATTTTGGAGCCATTGGATGCCTGTACACACCATAGTGGTGGCTGGACCGGCCCACTATTATATGGTGTCCAGATCAGTCCAAGTTTTAGGACAAATTGTTTTATTTGAATTAATTAAAATACTTTTAAATATCAAAAAATTATAAAAATTTACAGGAGTGTGACCCACACATGTAAGGAATTCCCTATAAATGTTTAGGGCCATCGAGCCTCTGTACCGACCGTGATGTGGCTTGCAATTTGGACCAGTTTTGGGTCAAATACCCAGGCACACCCTTACCTTGGGTTGCTGGGCCTGCATTCTAATGGCATGGCCCACTTGAAGTATTGTATATCTCTCTTTTATCTGGTGGGGCCTACTATGGATCACCATGGGTCAGTAACCCATCTAAATTAAATAAATTTCTGGACTCCAGCAGGCCCAGGAAATGGGTGGGCTGGAATTCCAGCAAGGGACCTAAAATTTGCTACATGGTTGATTATTTAGGAACTATTGTGGCACACCGGATTTGAGAGAGTGTTGCACACACTCCTTGCTTTCCTCCCTTAGACATTTTAGGCTTAATGAGTACCCCCTTGAGGGCCACCTTTGTGGTGATTTTGTGGGCTAGCCTTAATTAGAATTTTTAATAGTTTTATAGGCTCAATGAGCTGAGAACTTCTTTCTTGAGCCCAAGATTGTGCAAGGGCTGACCTTATTGATTTACAAACCCAATGGGCTATCTATAAGCTGACCATGTGTATTAATGGGCCTTGATGCCCTCATGAAGTGTTTAATTATGGGCTGACTTGCAAAGCCCACATAAATGCATATTGAACTTATGGGCAAGGCCCACCCTGTCAGTATAGGTCTCGCCCTTGTGTATTCTTGAACTTATGGGCTGACCTCAAGTCCACTATAATGTATGAATTGGATGGCTTTTGTTTTAGGCCATTTCTTTAGGGCCCATTATGTGATATAATATATGCATGTTTGTATTAGCAAGTAGGCCTTGTGGACTCAATTCTTTTGGATAGGCCCATTGATCTTAGGCGTGTAATCTCCTATCTATTGTGATGGACTTAGGGGCAATTATACAAAAGAAGTCGGGCCATTGACTGCCCTTTAAGCTGACCTTGTACTTGGGCCAAAAGTGAGACCCAACTCACTTGTGTTAAATTGAAACTTGCCATGTAAATGAATTACTGAGCTGCCCATGAAGCCCACCACAATATGTGAAATTATGGCCTTTGTGGTTGGGCCCAAACCTTACTTGAGGGCCCACTATATGGCCGATGAGTTGGGCTTGGTGTATGGCCCATTAAGTCATGCATTGCTTGGGCTTTAGACCTTACATTATATGAGTAGTGGCGGGCTATCTCTTAGAAACCAGTTGAGGTTGGATGTCCTCCTGGGTGATCCTAGGGTAGGCCCATGGGTTCCTCTATGGATGGTTAAAGGCCCACCATAGACCCTTGACTGTTTATTTGAGGCTAAATATGGATGCATGTGGAGCCTACCTCAACACATGTTTGGTCCAGGTTGTCTAAGCCTTGGATTGCCGGATCATGGAGATACTCTCTGCCTTGGGTTGCTACTGGACTCCCAGTCCATTAGCAGGCCCACTTGACCTTTTCATGATTTATGCACACCCTCCATCTGGTGGGCCCCCCTGTGAGTATTGTTGGCCTTCATGAGATTATTTGACTAATTTCTGGACCTTAGCAGGCCCAGGAAGTCAAACGGGCTAAAAGTTTATCAAAGGGCCTTAAATTAAAATTGTATGGTTAAAACTTTGTTTGGCTGTGGGGCCCACCATATTGAGAACTTGTGTACGTGTTACGTGCTTATGTTTTCTTATAATCTTTGGGCTTAATCAATGCATTCTTTTGGGTCACCTTTAGTGATCACATGAGGACCCCATCTTAGATCAGATTTTTGGGGTATCCCATTGGCCCAGAGTGGGTTGGAACGTCCTAGCTTGGTCCAACCATATATTGGGCCGACTTTCACCATTTTGATGGACTTGTGGGCTAAGATAAGGATAGTATTGGGCCCTTGGTTGCCCACTTAATTTGTTTGATGTAGTTGGGCCCATTTTCTCCAAACTTAAACTTATTTTCGTACTGTATATTGTGTATGTGGGTTGCCCACCAAGTTTAACTTAATGCATGGATTCTATGGCTATTGAAAATTAAGTCTTGGACCTTGATTTTCCTCTTGGGGCCCATGTTGTTAAAGGTGGTATTATATCATTTTCTCATGGCATATTATGAGGAATATATATGTATGTGGTTACCTTTGTTTTTATCTACATGTAGACCTTGGGCCTTCTATCCATATAGTTCATAGTTGATATGCCTTTTTGGGGAATAACGATTAAATGTCCTCATTATGGACCCCTCTAGGCCCAATTATATCTAAATGTGATTAGATGCTCATCTTAAACTCTTGCTAGACTCAGTTCTGTATTACTTAGACACATAGTTTGTATGCTTAGTCTCGTGGGCTACCCCAGGTAAATGGGCCCCCACTAGAGGTTGGATTCCTTAAAGATATTGTCTAAGTACCTAGTCTTGGTCCCTTCTTGGATAGGAGTGTACTACTTTGTATATCACCGCATAATGCGTATAGAACCATCTTCATGGCCCATGTACATCATTCTATGCTTGGTTGACACTGTGTGTGTGGCCATATTATGTCATTGAGCATTGCATGATACTTTTCCCGAGGGACATAGTATCCCCTCTTGAGCACGTTGGATGCTTGGGATTGATGCATGGTTGATTGTGTGATTCATGCATCTAGCATTGCATAGCATATGAGCATTATCGCCCTTGCTTCATCAGGATTGTAGGCTCTACAGATACATCGTGGATGGCCATGTTTGGATACCGAAAATATTACTTGAGCATACCGGGTGCATAGGATGCACATGGGTGAAATTCCTAAAACTTTCATGGTACCAAGGATTTGCTCCAGCGCCGTGACCGAGTGATATATATGAGCGCACGAGGGCCTTATACCGTTAGGCCGCGACTCTCACTGTCGTGTAGTCGGTTGGATAGGGGTGTGGCCTTACTCGCTTGATGTAAGAGGGCATTGCTAGGCTGAGTTTGACCAGCTCGTGAATGGGTCCACTACCTTCAGGCCTTGTTGGTGATTGACTGTCCACAGGCAGGTAGTGAGGTCTCTTATGCTCGTTTGACTGTGTGGGGTCTGTAGAGCGGCAGTCATCCAGCAGTGTAATAGACCCCGGTGACTTCCTTATGATGGAAATGTACTTGATATGTGGATTGGATATGAGCATTGGCATTACTTCGCATTATTGCATTTGCATCGGCTGTGTAAGCCTCATATTGCATCGCCTTGGCATGGTGCCCAGTACTCATTGCATTACATTTCGCATTGCACTATATAGCCTTAGTATGACTTTCTACATTATCATACTACCTTGGCATAGCTTCTTGTGTTCATAATCGCCTTAGTAAGGCTAGTGGTATTAGTATTGATCGTGACTCCCTTCTACATTCTCGATCTTCTTCTGAGCACCATTGTCACACACTTTCACCACCCTCTAAGCTTTCTATAAGCTTATGCACGATTGATGCGTGCAGGAGATCGTAAGTTGGTGTCTTAGCAGCAGAGCTTGGATAGGTGTGCGAGCCGAGGACCCAGTGTTGCAGATTCTCTTCCTTCTTTCTTCTGTTTCTTATATATGTCCTTTTGGACCTGATGTAAGCTTGTAAAAGTTCAAATTCATAGTGGATTTTATGATGTGTGCCTTTGTTATTCTCAGATTTACTTGTTGTGATCTTGGGTATGCTCGTATTGGAAATGATTATATTGTTGTGTAAATCCTCCTTGTAGGATCTCAGGATCGGAACCTGCCTCAAGAGCCGAGAATGGGGTACTACAGAGGCTGTTACGGCCAGAACCGGTCATCGGGTTCCTTGTGAGGTCCAGTTACCGAGTCTGGGGCGTGACATGGAGTGAGTATGATATGTATTTTCGGCTAAGGCAGAAGAGGAGACAGCCATCTTTATTTTCCTTGTACCTAAATGCCTCTATTATTTTGGAGAGAGTGCGATGATTATGCTCCCTGCTTGTTCTTAGGTCTTGTTATAACAGTAGAGAGAGAGAGAGGGCAGGGATGGAAGGAGACAAAAAGAATCTTCAGACTCCTCATGTCCATGTAATGAGCATGTGAAGATGATGTGGTATTCATCTGTATTAGGGAATCTTGCAACCCACTTGCCAACAACCAATGTTCTTCCACTTTGTTTACTCTTTTTGGTGCAAGAGGCTGGGAAAATTATTAGAATTTAATACCATGCACAACTGACATTGTGATTCCCATTGTCTCCCCATTAATCCTCAAATCAGGCATCATCTTTTCTTGTATAATTCAATGACAAGACAATCCATGCATGCACAACACTACACGAGATCATGTCCAACCAGTTGGGAGTGCTAATTTACCATGCAACTAGCGGAATTTTTCAATCTTTTTTTGCATATGCCACATCCAATCCATCCAAAACGTTGGCCTCACCATAAAGATCACCGTATAAAAATTAGCCTTACCCACTCATCAAAGGGCCAGAGCTATATTTGGTTATTACTAGCAAGTTTCTACTCTCTGTCATGTGGCCCCTTGATGAGTAAATTGGGTTGATTTTAGGCAAGGCTATAATCATGATGGAACCAACGTGTTGGACAGGTTGGATTAGAGAACTTATTGTCCCACGGTTGCACATACATGAACATTTCTCTATATTCTTTGTACATAAAATGTGAAGAGGGAAGGGTACAGAACCAGAGCATGTGATGTTGATGGGTTCTTACAACCTTTGTCTTAAAGAGATGCATGCTACATACTCATTATCTTGTATTATTTAGTGTAAATTATCATTAGGATACAATACTTGTGCAAGTGTCATTATGCATTGGTGTCTCCGCAGCACACCACAACCATGCCACAACACCCTTTGTTATTCAATCAAGGTCCACCCACGTTTTTCTATTGAATCCGGATCATCTGCTTGCCACAGGTGGGAAATCCATGCTTCCCTGCATCGTGATTGGCCCATGTCATCACTGACATTGTCAACCATTGCATTAGAGATGCAATGTGTGATGATGTGGTCCAATTGCATTGCAACAAGTAGGTTTTTTCTTCATGTGTCAAGTATAGGATCCGAATTATTTTCAGAAGTCAATGTCATGTATTAATGATTTTTAAAGGAATTGTGACTAAAGTAACTTTCTGGTATTGCCAAAAACCTTAAAAATCAGAAGATTTAAATAAATGCCCTAGATACTTGTTGAGAAGTGGAGCCACATCTGGGGCCTCGCAAGACCGGTCGTGGCCCTTACTCGACCGGTCGTGAAGCCTATTCAATCGGTTGTGACTAGTCATGGACTGGCTCGACTCAAAGTCCAGCGAGTATCACTTTTAGGTTCCGGGGTGCTCGACCGGTAGTGGCCTATGCTCGACCGGTCATGGGGTCCGTTCGACCTGTCATGCAGTTTTCTCGACCAGTCATGGTTACGTAGATTCATTTTTGAATTTGATGCGAACTTCGGATTTTAGAGTCAGTTTTCACAAGGGTGCGAAAAGGGAGTTGCCTAAACTATAAATAGGGGTTCCTAGGGCTTTTCTGGGTATCATGAAAGTTATTCCAAGGTGTGGGCAAAGGGTTTTCTTTATATTTCCAAGGGAGAGGTTAGTATTTTGCCCTGTAATCTTTATTTTTCCTTCATAGTGGAAGTTTGCATCCGTGGTTTTTTACCCTTGTTAGGGTTTTTCCACGTATATCTTATCTTATGGTTTGTTTGGATTGCTTTTATTCCTTTATAGTTTATATCTCTTCCTGTTTATCGTTTGTGGGTGAGACCGGAGATTGGATCTCGATTCACTGCATTGTTGGCGTGCTGCACAATAAATAGTATTAGAGCTATTGATTTACTTCTATTGGGAGCGATGATGGAAGAAGGGAAGCCTAGAATTGAGAAATTTGATGGTTCAAACTTTTCCTTCTAGAAGATGCAGATGGAGGACTATCTGTATCAAAAGAACCTCTATATTCCTCTAGGAGGAAAAGAGAAGAAATCAGAAAAGATGACAAATGATGAATAATTTTTACTGGATCGGAAGGCTTTATGAATGATCCGACTCTCTTTGTCTAAGAGCTTCGTCTTCGATATATCGAAGGTAAAAACTACAAAAGAATTAATGGAAGCCCTAACCACCATGTATGCAAAACCCTCAGCATCTAACAAGGTTCATCTTATGAAACAGCTATTCAACATGAAGATGTCAGATGGTGGGATCGTGGCTGAACATCTAAACGAGTTCAATACAGTCACGAGCCAGTTGGAATCCGTTGACATTATTTTTTAGGATGAGGTCAGGACATTATTGATCTTGTCCAGTTTTTCAGATAGTTGGGATGGTTTGGTGATTGCTGTGAGTAATTTTTTAAGGTCGACAAAGCTGAAATTTGATGATGTAGCCGGTCTAATTCTCAGCGAAGAATCTAGAAGAAAAGCATCAGGAGTTTTAGGGGATTCAGGAAATGCTCTAAACGTTGAAGGAAGAGGAAGATTACTGAATAAAGGAGGCAATAAACACGAATGTTCTAAGTCAAGGAAGAAGTCCAAGGGACCGAAAGACAAAGATGGGTGTTGGCATTGCGGAAAGAAGGGGCACATGAAACGTGATTGCATAGCGCTCAAGAAATAAGATGAAAGCTCTCAAGGTGGGAAGGATTCAGTGAATTTATCTGAGGAGAGTGACATAGAGGCGTTGATCTTGTCTCTTGATGCGAGGAATGAGTCTTGGGTTATAGACTTGGGTGCTTCGTTTCATGCCATTCGTGTAAGAAACTTCTGTGTGATTATGTGTCAAGTGACTTTGGAAGAGTCTACCTGGATGATGATGAGCCGTGCAGTATTGTTGGAAAGGGAGATGTTCATATAAATCAGAAAAATGAAATAACTTTGAAATTCAAGGACGTCAGACATGTACCGAGTTTGAGAAGGAATCTGATCTCAGTGGGGCAGTTAGCCAATACTAGTTATATGACGACATTCACCAGTGATTCCTAGAAAATTACAAAAGGTGCTTTGGTGATATCTCGAGGCAAGAAAGAAGGTACCTTATACGTGACTTCAGGATCGTATAGTTCACTCACAGTCGCATCAACTGGAGTGAATGGGCAATTATGGCATCAGAGGTTGGGACATATAAGTGAGAAAGGGATGAAAGTGTTATTGTCAAAAGGGATGCTACTAGGGCTAAAGTCTATTGACTTAGAATTCTGTGAGGACTACGTGTATGGAAAGCAGAAGAGGGTAAGTTTCAAGAAGACGGGACGCGCTCCAAAGACGCATCTATTAGAGCTTATACACACTAATGTGTGGGGACCAGCATAGGTATCATCTCTTGGTGGCTCACCTTATTTTGTTTCTTTATTAATGGTGCTAGTAGAAAACTGTGGGTTTATTTCTTAAAGTAAAAATCTAATGTATTTGATGTATTTAAGAAGTGGAAAGTTATGGTAGAAAATAAGACAGGTAAATTAGTAAAGTGTCTCAGATCTGATAATGGGGGAGAGTACTGTGACAAGAGATTTGAGGAGTATTGTGTAGCAAGTGGAATCAAACATCAGAAAATGATTCCAGGGACACCTCAGCAGAATGGTGTGACTAAGTGCATTAACAAGACCATCCTTGAATGTGCCAGGAGCATGGGGTTACATACAGGGTTGCCCAAGATTTTTTAGGCAGATGCTATAAATACTGCCGCATATCTCATCAATAGAAGTCCCTCAGCACCATTAGATGATGGGTTACCAGAAAAAATGTGGATTGGGAAAGAAGTGAACCTTGCACATCTCAGAGTTTTTAGTTGCACTTCATATGTTCACATTGATGCAGAGCACAGAAATAAGATGGATGTTAAGTCTAGGAGGTGCACGTTTATAGACTATATGCATCATGATTTTGGCTACAGGTTTTGGGATGCAAAAAATAGGAAAATCATCAGAAGCAAGGATGTAGTCTTCAATGAAAAAGTGATGCATAAGGACAATGTATAAGAAAATAAGGCTGAGAAAAAGAAATTCGTAGAGTTGGAAGAGTTACCGGACATGGGTGTTACATCGTCACAGGATGATCATGCACAGGACCATCATACGGCAGAGCCACAAACACCAGTTGTGAGGAGGTCTACTTAGGAGAGAAGATCCACGGTCCGATACTCACCCTCCTTACATTATCTACTGCTAACAGATAATGGTGAGCCAGAGTGTTTTGAAGAGGCATTATAGTTAGATACACGAGTTAAGTGGGAGCAGGCCATGGATGAGGAGATGGATTCTCTTGAGTCTAATCGTACATGGGAGCTAATCACTCTACCTAAGGGTAAGAAAGCTCTTCATAACAAGTGAGTTTATAGACTGAAGGAGGAGCACGATGGTTCGAAATGGTACAAGGTTAGATTGGTTGTAAAAGGATTTTAACAAAAGGCATGTATCGATTTCACTGAAATATTTTCACTGGTAGTGAAAATGTTTACGATTCGCATGGTTTTGAGTATAGTGGCTACAGAGGACTTACATCTAGAGCAGCTAGATGTTAAGACAGTCTTTCTTCATGGGGACCTTGAAGAAGAGATATATATGCATAAGCGGATGGGATACGTGGCACCAGGAAAAGAGAGCAAGGTGTGCAGACTGAAGAAGAGTCTATATGGCCTAAAGCAGGCCCCGAGGCAGTGGTACAAGAAGTTTGACAGTTTCATGTTGGGAAACGGTTTTAAGAGATGTCATGTAGACCACTGTTATTATTTGAAGAAGTTTGATAAGTCGCACATCATCCTTCTTCTGTACGTTGATGATATGCTTGTGGCCGGTTCAAGCATGAAGGATATCTCAGATCTCAAAAGACAACTGTCTAGAGAATTTGCCATAAAGGATTTAGGAGATGCAAAATAAATCTTAGGCATAAGGATAAAGCGTGACAGGAAAAACAAGAAACTGGTTTTGTCACAGGCAGAGTACATAGCCAAGGTATTTGGTCGATTCAATATGGGAGGTGCTAAGCTGGTTAACACTCCATTAGCTAACCACTTCAAGCTATCTAAGGAGCAAGGGGCAAAGACATAGGAGGAACGGGACTACATGGCTAAAGTCCCATACAGGTCAGCTATTGGGAGTCTCATGTATGTTATGGTGAGTACGAGGCCAGACATTGCTCAAGCAGTGGGGGTTGTTAGCAGGTTCGTGAACAACCCTGGGAAGGAACATTGGGAAGCTGTGAAGTGGATCCTTAGATACCTGGTAGGTACTGTCACGCCCCAAACCCGAAGATTGGATTCACAGGAATTTCGATCACCGAATTTGGTGCCGACAGCCTCCGTATCACCCCATTCTCGGCTTCCAGCGCTCATATGCCAGGTTCTGATCCTGGGATCATACAAGGAGGATTTTCCAGTGTACATTTATCTTGTAAGAAGCATAACCACGAGTTTATCTAAATTACAAAAGCAACAACATCCTCACATATCCACTAATATAAAATTTAAATACAATACTGAAATGGAGATACGTATGTCAAAATAAAATAAAAGCTCTAGAGGACAGCTGCACGCTCCATGATCAACGCCGTTGCAACCTAACATCACCTGCACGCATCTATTGTGCATAAGCTTATGGAAAGCTTAGAGGGTGGTGAAAGTGTGTGCACAAGGTAAGTGCCAAGTATACAAATACAACGTCACAATCATACAATGTCGAAAATACAGGTAAGATCATGAATCATAGATATTTGGGTAAGCAAAAATACTGACAAGTCCATAAAGATATTATCAACCGCATTCAGGATATGTGATAAAAAGATACAGTAAACTAATGTCATATAATAAGAAAGTAATGTAAATCGGCTATGTAATGCAAAAACATAATGAACCAGATATTAAAGATTGAGAATACAATATAATATGCAATTCGGAAGAGCTCGAATACCATCAACCTCACCTAGGTCATATAAATATAGAAATATAACAACCTAAAATGTCATATGCCATGGATGTAATACAATATGCGGTGCGAATGGAATGACTATGCTAGAGTGTGAAGTCGGGATGATAGTACATAGTATCACAGGCTATGGGGTCCATCACAAGGGACTTCTATCCAAACTAGTCTCATACCTAATTTGGATAGTCAAACTTAATGTGGTAAACTCCTGATATCAGGTTAGTAGCACGCCCCAACCGAAATTCTAGCCATTGTGAAGATACATGTAACAAATAGTTGCACACCACCAGCCTGAATGGATAGTGAATGAATGAATGAATGAGTATGCAACCCTACTCAATAAGTCCACATATCAATACTGTTCATCTCTGGGATCATCATCGGGTTTTAGTACACTCCAAATGGCACTGCTCCTCTCCTAGCAGCACAGTCCAAGTGAGCGTAAGAAACCTCACTATCCGCCTGGCCAATAGTCTATCAATACCTATTCAGCACGTCGATAGCGGACCCATTCATGAGCTGGTCAAACTTAGCCTAGCTATGCCCCCTACCCTCGGGCGGGTAAGGCCACACCCCCTCCCAACTGACCACGACACAATGAGAGACGTGACTTCCTGGTATTCGGCACTCAGGCGCTCATGTATCCACTCGGTCTCGATGTTGGGGCATCCTCTGGTACCAAGAAGGTTTAGGAATTTTCACCCAAGGCCATCTATGGCAGCCCGATGCTAGAACAAATTTTTGATGTCCCGTCTGACCATCCACGATATGCCCGTGGAGGCTACGACCTTGATGTCGATAGGGCATACAATAATCATAATGCAAGATGCATGAGTCATACCATCCAATCATGTATCAATCCTATGTATACCGTGTGCTCATGTGAGATAACCTCTGCCTATCAGGGAGTCTCATAACAACATACTCAATGACATATGTAATGATCAACCAGGTCTCATAACAAACATGCAGATGATGTGCATAGGCATGTATCATGATCCTATGCCATCATGTACTCATAATCAGTATCAATAACTGACATCGACAATCAGCCTCGATAATGTGGACATTTAACCAACATTGCCCCCAGGGAATGGCCCACATAGAGCCTTACATATGTGGACCCATGGTCTCACAAAAGGACCTAATATTCACACCATGGGCCTCACTCAAGAGCTTAATACACATCACAATGGGCCTCTCACATGGGCCTCATATACGTCACAATGGACTCCATCGCCTGACCCTCAAATGCATCGCAATGGGCTCATCACATAGACCTCATATACATCACATTGGGCCTTAGACACAGGCTGAAAACACATCACGTCGGGCCTCAAATACAAGCTGCATATACATCACATTGGGCTCCGACAATTAAAATAGGCAATCGGTCACGATAAATTAGAATTGGTAATCGGCCTCAATCAATAATCGAAAATCGGTCATGACAAATCAGAATCGATAAATCGACCTCGATTGATAATCGACAATCGGCCACAAAAAATTATAATCGATAATCGGCCTTTGTCATGCCCCAGACTCAGTAACCGGACTCACAAGGAACCCGATAGCCGATTCTAGCTGCAACAGCCTCCGTAGTACCCCATTCTTGGCTCCTGAGGCAGGTTCCGATCCTGGGATCCTACAAGGAGGATTTCCATAACAGTATAACCATTTCCAATACCAGCATACCCAAGATCACAACAAGTAAATTCCAGAAATAACAAAAGGACACATCACAAAATCCACTATAAATTTGAACTTTAACAAGCTTACATCAAGTCTGAAAGAACATACATAAGATAATAGAAGAAAGAAATGAAGTCTGCAACACTGGTCCTCAAACTCAGTTCTAATCCAAACTCTGCCACTGTGACCCCTGCCTAGGATCTCCTGCACGCATCAATCGTGCATAAGCTTATAGAAGCTTAGAGGGTGGTCTAAGTGTGTGATAATAGTGCACAGAAGAATAATAAGAGATACAGTAAGGAAACATGATCAAAGTCAACACCACTAGCCTTACCAAGGCTGTCATGAATGCAAGAAGTTATACTAAGGTAATACCAAAAATGTGGGAAGCCATACCAAGGCTATATGATGCAATGAGTACTGTAATGCAATGAGTAATGGGCGTCATGCCAAGGCGATACAATATGAAGCTTATGCAGCCAATGCAGATGCAATGCGAAGTAATGCCAGTGCTCATATCCAATCCATATATCAAGTACATTTCCATCATAAGGAAATCACCGGGGTCCATTACACTGTTGGATAACTGCCGCTCTACAGACCCCACACAGTCAAACGAGCGTAAGAGACCTCACTACCCGCCTGTGGACAACCAATCACCAGTAAGGCCTGACGGTAGCGGACCCATTCACGAGTTGGTCAGACTTAGCCTAGCAATGCCTACTTACATAAGGCGAGTAAGGTCACACCCCTATCTAACCGACTACACGACAGTAGGAGTCGCGGCCTAACAGTATAAGGCCCTCGTGCACTCATATATTCCACCCGGTCACGATGCTGAAGCAGATCCTTGGTACCATGAAAGTTTTAGAAATTTCACCCATGGGTATCCTATGCACCCGGTATGCTCAAGTAACATTTTCAGTGTCTGAACATGGCCATCCATGATGTTTCTATGAAGGCTACAACCCTGATGAAGCAAGGGAGATAATGCTCATATGTTATGTAATGTCAGATGCATGAATCACACAATCAACTATGCACCAATTTCAAGCATCCAACATGCTCAAGAGGAAATACTATGTCCCTCGGGAAGGCAACATGCAATGCCCAAGACACAATCATAACCACACACACAGTGTCATCCAAGCATACAATGATGTACATAAGCCATGAAGATGGGTCTAGATGCATTATGCGGTGATATACAAAGTAGTACACTCCTCCTATCCGAGAAGGGACCAAGGCTAGGTATTTAGACAATATCCATAAGGAATCCCACCTCTAGTGGGGGCCCATTTACCTGGGATAGCCCACGAGACTAAGTATACAGACTATGTGTCTAAGTAACACAAAAGTGACTCTAGCAAGAGTTTAAGATGAGCATCTAATCAAATTTAGATACAATCGGGCCTAGAGGGGTCCATAATGGGGATATTTAACCACCATTCCCCAAGAGGCATCTTAACCACGAACTATATGGATAGAAGGCCCAAGGAATACATTTAAGATAAAAATATAGGTAACCACATACATATATTCCTCATAATAGGCCATAAAAAGATATAATACCACTTTTAACAACATGGGCTCCAAGAGGAGAATTAAGGCCCAAGGCTCAATTCCCAATGGCCATGAAATCATGCATTAAGTTAGACTTGGTGGGCAGCCCGTGTACACAATAATGGCCCAAAAATAAGTTTAAGTTTGGATAAAATGGGCCCCACTACATCAGCCCAATAACTAGCAATTTAAGTGGGCAACCAAGGGCTCAATACTATCCTTATCTCAGCCCACAAGTCCATCACAATGGTGGAAGTCGGCCCAATGTATGGTTGGGCCAAGCTAGGACGTTTCAACCCACTCTGGGCCCATGAGATGCCCCAAAAATCTGATCTAAGATGGGGTCTTCATGTGATCACTAAAGGTGACCCAAAAGAATGCATTGATTAAGCCCAAAGATTATAAGAAAACATAAGCATGTATGTAACGCCTTGGAAAAATCCGTACTGAGACTCGAGTACTAACTCGACCAGAAATCGCTTAGGATTAATTCCCTTAGAAAATAAGCGTAAGTTAGCTAGTGCTACACTAGAGTAGATATGAAATTATCCCTGAACACTTTAAATACGTTCTACAAGACCCAAAACTTGAAGAATCAATGACGCTATAATATCCTGAAACCTTTGATCAAACTCTAAACCCGTTTACTCTCAGGAACTCTCTGAAACTTTGTATTGGATCTAGACCACGCGTCGAAAGTCTGATACCTACAATCTTAGACCATTATGACCTCTTAGCTGGACTTGACAATCATTTCGAAAATCAAGCCCAACCGACGTTCAGAGGATATTTCATTGAGCCTGGAGTGAAGAGAGTGAGAAAAGGGTTGGATTTGGAAATTTAAATCCAAATCTGGCATGTGACTTGGCACGTTATTATTAAGCATTCTGACCATCAAAATTCAGCCAAATTTCACCCTCAGATCAGGAAAAATTTCTCTTTCATATCATGAGACTTGTAGACCTAATTTAGGTACGATGACTGCTGAACTGAAACTGGACCGCCACGTGCGATCTGGGAACTCTATCGGACTGAAAACTTAGTGTGGACAACATCCAGTGACCATGAGCTTAATTCCGACCGCGTTCGGCCAGGGGACCTCCCGAAACACTCTTTTGGATCGAAAAAGTCCCGATTTGGTTATAACTCAAGTATACCTTGTTCCCGAGTCTGTTTCAGTGAAGTTTTAGCCTATATAAGGGCTTGAAACCCTCTCATATCTCTCCCATACGAATTTAGATAAAACCCTAGATTGAGAGAGAGAGAAAGTGAGAGAAAGTGAGAGACTTGTGGGAGAGATTTCCTGCTACCTGCTGCAGTTGCTACACGTGCTTAAGCACCGCATTCAAATCACTTTGTTGGTGATTCCAATACACTTCTAGGTATGGAAAACCCTAAATACTTTCTGATTTAGGATTCCGTCGATTTAAATAGCAAAGTATCTTATATATCTTGTGTATTAGGTCGCCGCTACACCGTTGACGAAGCGTATTCGTTCAAATCAAAATGTTACACGTCTAGGGCAAAAGGTGTGGATTTTAGACGCTTTGATTAGCTGATTTCAAAGCTTTCAATGTCGTTTAATAGTAGATTATCGACGGTAACACCGTTTGACATGTACAACATGCTGTCCGTTTTCCGTTTTGCAAACGTATGAAAAATATGAGATTTAGGGCATTTTAGTCTTTTGTAGGAAATACTGTTTACATTCATATTTTGCTGAAATATTTGTCATGGCTTTTTATCGTGTTAGGATATTAGGAATGCGTGCATGATTGGTTTGGCAAAGAGATTCACCCTAATGCGTACTTTGAGTCAACATACGCTATGTAGACTAAAGTGTGTAGACTAAGAGTTTGTATAAATGTTTGTATTAGTATGTATTGAGTATATGGTGTTGTGTATTAGTTTTGAGATTGAATTCTCAATCAACATGATGATGTATATGAGTTTTACCATGTTAGCTATATGTATGGATTTCATTATATGTATGAAATGCATGTGTTGGATGAATTGCTTAAGTTGTATGTTATAACATGTGATAACATGCTTGTATTGTTGTATCGCATTTCTATTAATCTCATATGATTACTGATGCTGATTTATAAATGCTTGGGGCTAGGACCTAGTCCAGGCAGTCGGTAATGGATCAAATTCGTGGTTGGCTTCTATTTTCCACGAAGGACGCGTCGATGAACGCGAGTCGTGTTTTGAGTTGGTGGCAGTGGTTAGGCCACACGAAGTGTTTCATGCACTTCATGTCATTTGACTTGAGATGCGCTCGTACTAGTCGGGCCCGTCAAGTAACCCGACTGGCCGATGATTGTTCACCTTGTATGAGTCATAACTGTTTGAACCTAGGGTACTGAACTTAGCATTAAAAATCCTGATAACCATGGTACCTTGATCCATAAAGATTCATGAGCCGGGCATGGTGGTATGGGACACCGTGGTCGAGCTGTCGGCCTACGCTGGGGCCTCAAACCTCCCCGTAGTGACCAGTGAGCACATTTGACTCGTGAGCAGATTATGATGGTATGGGACACTATATTCTTGCTGTCGGCCTACACTGATCAGGTGACGAGCCCTTTGTAGTGACCGCGAGCGTATTCTGAGTCTACGGGAGGTGACGACCCTTCCGTAGCAACGAAAGTACATTAGGCCTGTATTGATAAGGTGATGGGAGAGCGGTGCAACGAATGCGAGCAACAGCCCTAGCAGCCCTTGTAGTGACCTACAAACTATAACATCGTATGTGATTTCTAGAAGTGACGACCCTAGACAAGATCTGTGTTGGGATTGATATAAGCAAAGTACCTTAGATTCCTAATCATGCTGTATGAAAAGGACTAATAATAACTCGGTAATCATTATTCATATCGCATTGCATGTGCCTGGAAGATGTGGAGCACTGTGGGAAGAAAGCATGCCGCGAGCATTAGATGGTGCCGTATGAGGGAGTATGTCGGTGAGGGCATCCATCATGTCATTTCATGTATACATTAATAACAGTATATAAGAATGTTTGATTTATTGCTTTACTATTATCGCGTGATTGATTTGAGAACATGCTAATCTTTGATCTATTATCCCATTGAGTTGATCACTCACTCCCACGTTATGGGATGGTGTTTGCAACACCCACCAGACCCTGTCTTAGATGCAGGTGATGCGTCAATTTAGGATACAGAGCCAGACTACGACGAGGACTAGGACGAGTTCTCATATATGCAGTTCGCTGATAGCTTTGCATAGGTGGCCTGGATAGGTGGGACTTCATAGTTGGACCTTATGACATTTTGATTTTTATTTTATTACATGTATATGAGACTCAGAGATGTATTCATACTTTGGAGATAGTTTGAGATTATTTTATTTTTATACGGTGATATATATATCTTTCAGTCTTTCACTTGTGTTTTATCACTGGATCTGGAATATGAATTATAGTTTTGGTATAATCTTACTCATGTGAATGCTCTAACTCAGCAACATTGAATCATAATCATATTTGTTGCATAAGTGATGGTCTGGAACTCGGGAGTAGGGTTTATACATGACCCCCAATTTTCAGGGTGTTACAAGTTGGTATCAGAGCATGATTGAGATTAAATTGGACCTGGGTTATGGCCACGCGACGTACGCTGTCACCCCTTTAACTTAGGTGGGTGTAAGAAAAATCTAGAAACACTCATAGGACTTCAGTTCGCCAATAGGCGAAGTTTACTCAAGTCGATCGTTTTGATCGAGTCCATGACGTATCTTTGGTCGCGTGAAGCGACCTAAGTTGCCTCTAGGTCATTAGTTGGCAGGTTTGGGATGATTCCAGAAGAATTCTGAACCCATAAATGTAAGTCCTTGGGTTGTGGGGCAACCACAACCCTTATACTCAATCTCTGGGCTTAAAAACCCCGTTTCATCCAATTCCTTCAGAATCTTTCCTCTTACCACCCCATTCTTCTAATTTTTCTAAGTATTTTCACACTAGGCATAAATCCTAATGTGAAAATGATTGAAAATCATACTTAGATAAAAATTTACTATAAATAGTAAATATAAGTAAGAATTGGACCTTTGGCCATTCCAATTATGGAATCTCTTGTAAAACATGGGTTAGTTGGATGGATTAGTTTCTCCTACCCCAAAATCATATGCTACATAATGCATAAGCTCATTCTGGATTACAAATTGGCCCCAAATTCCCCAAACAGAGTCTTGGGTCTATCTAGGCCAATATGCAATGAACCAGGGTGGGACCCATGTACATTTGGGGCCTATAGGACAGGAGGAACAAATCTGGGGGGGTGCCCATCGCTGAATTTCAAGTTGGCTGGCGATGCATCGCTGACCGGTTGGCCCCACTCGGGCCATGCATTGGGCGGATGCCCTAAAAGGGTTAGGGGAGGCCTCCTATATGTGGGCCACACGTCAAAAACCCCCCAAAACCCTATCTCCTTCATAATAGCCCCCTTCAAGCTCTCCTTTTTGCATTTCTTGCTGTTCTTCCCTCAAATCTCGGTGTCAATCCTCTCCCAATCACCTTTTCTGCTAAAACCGACGCCTACCCACCTGTTTGTAGCTGATCACAACTCTCTCTCTCTCCGATCTCGTCCGTGGAAGCTCCTACAACCTCCAATCAAGGCTGAAATTGTGTGGAGCTCCATTCCCATTTAGTTTTCTCTTTTTCCTTTGAGAATCCAGCCTTTGGGAGCTTGAGTCATTCCTCTACAATGCCTGTAATTGCTTCAATCCATTTGGGCAGTTGTTTCTCCCCATTTCCCTCTTTTCCCATGGCTCTTGTAGAGGCTATTTTGGCCTTTTTCTCCCTTTTCACCATCCTCTTTCTCATGGGAAAGAGGAAGACCGCCGTGGATGAGGCTGGGCCTAGTCACCCTTCATGATCAAGAAAGCCGAGGGGTGGCTTGTGAGTTTCACACAAAGCGGGATTTGGATCCCCATGCTCACGTAGGGCGAGTACTGTTAGTAGAGTTGCCTCATGGCGCTTATATAGATCGCAAGGTCCTGTTTGAAATGCATGTGGATGAGTGGCTCTTCGGTGAATTTCTGTTGTTTGAGCGCATTGAAACTGCCAATTGGGGTCCGCTCTTTGAAGCCCGCTCTCGTGTGAACTTGAGCACCGTTCGTGCCTTTTATGCTCGTATCCAGGATCCTACGTTGGAGCCATTGCAATTCAGGATTCCCTTTGACAGAGATAGGGAAGCTACGATTGATGTTCAGTTGATAGCTCAAATTCTGAATGTGCCTCTTGGTGAAGTACATCCCAGCGCTAAGAATCTGAAGAGTGTTCGTGAGCGAGATCACCGCACCAGGTTTTTATGTGGTGGTTTGGTTTCGTGGTAGCCTAACAGGAGCCTCTTAGCATCCCACATGTCGAATGATTTTCGCCTGCCACACCACATTTGTACGTTCAATGTGTATCTCAGGTCGATAAATTACAGTGAAAGTATGCGCCTCATGGTTGATTTCCTGTATCAGGTGGGCCAGGTAGAGAATGTGTGTATGGCCACCTTTGTGTTGTGACAAATAGTCCTCGTAGTGAAATCAAGAAGAATGTCTGAGTCACTTCCTTTTGGCCGGCTCATATGCAAGATCGCGCTTGAGTTTGCTTACAGACTTGGGCCGGAGTTGCCAGTACCGATTCACTTCATCGATGAGACTACCATGGACAAGATGAAGATCGGGCCTTGGCAGCGTGAGGCTCAGCTTGATGAGGATAGCGAGGGCGATTATGATGGCGAAGAGGATGCAAGTGAAGAAGAAGCTGGGGCAGAAATAGAGGAAGAAGCCCAGGGAGAAGAAGAAGAGGAGGCTCAGGATACTGATGAGAGCCCTCCTCCAGCGACTCAGGCTATTAGAGATGCTCACATTGCTCGGCTTGAGGAGAGTCAGGTTGCCTTGCGACAGGAAGTCCAGGAACTTCGGGCCGAGGTTGAGGATACCAAGGCCGTCATGAAGAAAAAATTTGGCAAGGTGAGTCGCACCTTAAAGGCGATCCTGTGTTGCTTGCAGGATAAGGGTGCTCCTCCTCCATCCCCAGACTTGGACTAGTGATCTAGATCCAGATGTTGTTGGTTGTAGTTAGTTATTTCCTGCTTTCTGTGTGTAAGCCTGATAAGGCTAGTAGTTTTCTTATGTTGCTGTAGTAGCTTTGACTGGCTTAGTTTTCCATGTATTTCTTGTCATGATGCATGTAAAGATATATATCTTATATTGTGACAGTTTTGGTTAAATGAAATGCATGGAATGTCTTTGGCTCGTTATGTGAATGATTGTGTGGTGGTGTGTTTGTGCTATTGTTGAAACTAATAAAGTTGCACCCTATTTTGAATATAGGGAATGCCGCCTAAGGCTACGTGGAGCACGACACGACTTACATTGGGAGAGCCTATGGATCGGGCTCCTCTCCAGAATGATGAGCATACGGACCCTGTTGTGGGCACGATTCCTGAGACTGCACATAAGTCCCAGCCTTCTACTGCTCCTACAGCTGGACCACCGCCTTTCACACCGCCAGTCAGAGAGCAGTACCGTGCGTCTTCCTCGACGCAGTATGTGCCACAGCCCATTCCACCTCCTGATAGGTTCGAGCAGTTGATGGCCATGAGGCATTAGCAGCACCAACAGCTCTTGACTACAATAGCAGGGGCTCTAGTCCAGGGTGGGAGTGCGACTCCACCTGCACCCCCTGTGCATCCAGTTGAGAATGCTGGTACTTTGACTCAGGATGAGGGCATGACTCATCCTGCACCTTCTGCTTATCCTGTGGGGACTACTGCAGATGCACGGGGCCTACTTGAGCGATTCCACCGCTTGCGGCCTCCTACTTTTATGGGTTCTCACGGACCCGAGGAGGCCGAGTATTGGCTCGACCGTGTATCGAAGATTCTGAGGATGCTGCATTGCCCAGAGTCTGAGCAGGTTGAGTTGGCTACGTTCATGTTCGAGCGGGAGGCCAGTCTATGGTGGGATAGCGTCTTACGGACTGTTGCTACTGATTATATCTGGACTTGGGCAGCGTTTGAGTTTCGATTCCATGAGAAATACTATCCCCAAACTTATAGGCACGAGCGAGAGAATGAGTTTCTACACCTCAGGCAGGGAGGCATGTCTGTGACAGAGTATGAACATCGATTTATGGAGTTAGGCAGATACGTCCCGACGATACTTGCAGACGAGCAGATGCGCATACGTCGATTTTCTGAGGGTTTGCGACCGGATATTCGGTAGAAGATGTGTTGCGTCAGCATTTCCTCCTACGCAGAGCTGATTCATATGTCTAAACGGGCAGAGCAGGATGTGGATCGACTTACACGATCTCATGGCCCTATGGTTGCTAGGCCACGACCAGACATGCAGGACAGGTCCTTTGTGGGCAAGAGGCCTCGCTTCGACCCTCCTCAGAGGGCTACAGCGCCAGTACCCCCGGTGAGGTGCCCTAATATGTCATGTACTTATTGTGGGAGATCGGGCCACACAGTACAGAATTGCTTCGCTCGAATGCGAGATAGCGAGTTTTTACCGCTGCAGAAGATCGATCATCCACGTTCACATGCTCTATTAGCACCGCCTCTACGGTCAGCTCCTACGCATCCATCCTTCAGACCTCCAATACCTTCTTTCCGGCTGCCTCTACAGCCTATGATACCGCGGCCGAACCGGCCACAGCAGGCTCGGGTACACGCCTTGACAGCAGAGGCAGCCGAGATAGAGACTACTCAGCCCTTGGCCTTTGAGGTCATCGCCCATATTGGAGGTACTCTTATACTCGTGATGGTGGATACTGGATCCACGATTTCATTGATATCGCATTCCATAGTCAGGCGCCTTGCGTTACCGACTATTCAGATGGATGGAGTGCGAGTCCTTTCAGCTCACGAGGATTTTTATGATGCCACCCTGATGTGTGAGGGTTGCTTGATGGATCTAGGAGGCAGGACGATCTTGATCTTGTCATTGACCCTTCTCTCGTTTATCTCGACGTCATTCTTGGCATGGATTGGCTGACTGCAGTGAGGGCCGAGATTGACTGCGAGACCCGTGTAGTGACGGTATACGAGCCAGAGGGCACGCCTTTTACATTTTCAGTTTGGGTAAATCTCCCCTTCCGCATACTTAGCTATGCTTCTTTACTACGGGACGCTGATGCCCCGACACTTGAGCATACGCCATTCGTCCGTAATTTTGGGGATCTGTTCGGGAAGATTCCTGGTTTGCTGCCTCAGCGAGAGATTGATTTTACTATCGATCTGGTGCAGGGTTCCACGCCCGTCTCACTGCAGATGTATCGCATGGCACCGTATGAGATGGAGGAGTTGAGGAAATAGATTGATGATCTGTTGGAGGTTGGCTTCATTTGATCGAGTGTGTCTCTTTGGGGAGCACCATTTTGTTTGTGAAGAAGAAGGATGGTTCTATGCGATTGTGTATTGATTATCACAGGCTGAACCAGATCACGGTGAAGAACAAGTACCCTTTACCCAGGATCGATGACTTGTTTAATCAGTTGAGAGGGGCGCAGTACTTCTCGAAGATTGATCTTCAGTCAGGATATCATCAGTTGCACGTCAGTGATGAGGACGTGCAAAAGACAGCATTCAGGACTAGCTTTGGCCACTACGAGTTCCTTGTGATGTCGTTCGGTCTCACGAACGCACCGGCCGTGTTCATGGATCTGATGAACAGGGTATTTCGGTCTTTCCTCTATTGATTCGTCATTGTGTTCATAGACTATATTTTGGTATACTCCAGGAGTCGAGAGGAGCATGAGGAGCACTTGTGCTTGGTCTTGGATAAACTCAGACAGCATCATTTGTTCGCAAAGTGCAAGAAGTGCAACTTCTGGAAGTAGGAAGTGAAGTTCCTGGGACACGTGGTGTCCAAAGATGGGATGGCAGTTGACCTGTCTAAGGTAGCTGCAGTTCAGGACTGGGAGCAGCCGGGTTCTGTTACTGAGGTGAGGAGTTTCTTGAGTCTTGTTGGATACTGTCGACACTTCATTCAGGATTTCTCGAAGATCGCCAGACCTCTATCTCAGTTGACACGGAAGGATGTGAAGTTCGCCAGTAATGATAAGGCGGAGTCAGCCTTTCAGGAGCTAAAGGACAGACTTACGTCCGCCCCTGTGCTAGTATTGGCAGAGCAAGGGGTTAGATACACAATATACACTGAAGCGTCTAGCGTTGATTTGGGTTGTGTCCTTATGCAGAAGGACAGGATAATTTCGTATGCCTCGAGACAATTAAGGAAGCATGAGGAGAATTACCCTAAACACAGCGGGATTTAAATATGAGACAGAGGTGATGGATGGAGACTTTGAAGGACTTCAAGTTCGAAGTCTCCTACCATCATGGAAAGGCGAACCTTGTGGCTGAAGCGTTGAGCCACAAGAAGGCTATGGAGTTTACGACTCCACTGATGGTTGCTGAGTGGGACATGGTTGAGTTTTTGCGAGACTTTGAGCAGAAACTCACTGTAGAGGAGCCGTATGAGTTTATCGCACATGTACAGGTGCGATCTCAGATCGATGATAGAGTCATCGCGGCGCAGGGGGATGATGCGCATCTGACTGAGCTTCGAGAGCAGGCCAGTGATGATGCAAACGCCGAGTGGCGAGTTAGCACGGATTGGGGCTTACGTTATCGTGGCCGCCTATGCGTCCCAGACATTTCCAACTTGAGACGAGAGATTCTCGAGGCTGCGCACTATACCAGACTTGCCATGCATCTAGGCAGCACAAAGATGTATCGCGACATGAGGAGGACGTATTGGTGGGAAGGTATGAAGACCCACATCGTAGAGTTCGTGTCCCGTTGTCTCACTTGCCAGCAGGTGAAGGCAAAGCATCGCTGACCACCTGGACTCCTTCAGCCTATGCCTATAACTGAGTGGAAGTGAGACTTCATTTCCATAGATTTTATCTCAGGGCTGCCGAAGACGAGGAAGGGACATGATTATATTTGGGTGATTTTCGACCGTCTGACAAAGTCGGCACACTTCCTACCGATCAGAGTTACGAACTCTATAGACGAGCTGGCTAGACTGTATATCAGAGAGATTGTGCGTCTGCATGGAGTTCCGTTGGAGATCGTGTCAGACAGAGACATGCGTTTCACTTCTATTTTCTGGACTCGCATTCAGGAGGTTATGGGTGTGAAGTTGAAGTTTAGTACAGCCTTCCACCCACAGACAGACGGACAGACAGAGCGGGTGAACCAGATTCTAGAGGACATGTTGCGGGCTTACGCATTGGACTTCAAGGACAGTTGGGATGATTGTCTTACATATGCGGAGTTCGCGTACAACAACAGTTTCCAGGTGAGTATCGGTATGACACCTTATGAGGCGTTGTATGGGCGACCTTGTCGAGCACCGCATTGCTGGGCAGAGGTCGGTGAGTGTAGATTGATCGGCCCAGAGTTAGTGCAGGCGACGTCGGAGAAGATTGACATCATTAAATGCCTGCTTCTCCCAACACAGAGTAGACAGAAGAGTTATGCCGATACGAGACGGCACCCGCTAGAGTTCGTGGTTGGTGATCATGTATTTTTACGAGTTTCCCCTATGAAGGGATTCCTTCGGTTCGGGAAGAAGGGGAAGCTGGCACCGCGATTCATTGGACCATTTCAGATTCTAGATCATGTGGGTGTAGTGGCTTGTCGTCTGGCTTTGCCTACACCTCTCGCAAGCGTTCACAACGTATTTCATATTTCTATGCTGAAGAAATATGTTTCTGATCCTTCCCATATCATCAGATGGGAGCAGGTGTAGTTAGGAGAGGATGTTACATATATACTGCGACTGGCGCGTATACTAGATAGGAAGGAGCAGGTACTGCGTAGCAAGGTGATCCCCCTTGTGAAGGTGTTGTGGACGCATCACTCTGAGGAAGAGGCTACCTGGGAGACAGAAGCCAAGATCAGAAAGAACTACCCACAGCTTCTCGAGGAGTACGAAAAGGTATAAATTTTGAGAATAAAACTTTTTATTAAGGGGGGTAGATTGTAACGCCTTGAAAAAATCCGTACTGAGACTCGAGTACTAACTCGACCAGAAATCGCTTAGGATTAATTCCTTCAGAAAATAAGCGTAAGTTAGCTAGTGCTACGCTAGAGTAGCTATGAAATTGTCCCTGAACACTTTAAATACGTTCTACAAGACCCAAAACTTGAAGAATCAATGACGCTATAATATCTTGAAACCTTTGATCAAACTCTAAACTCGTTTGCTCTCAGGAACTCTCTGAAACTTTGTATTGGATCTAGACTGCGCGTCGAAAGTCCGATACCTACAATCTTAGACCGTTATGACCGCTTAGCTGGACTTGATAATCATTTCAAAAATCAAGCCCAACCGATGTTCAGAGGCTATTTCATTGAGCATGGAGTGAAGAGAGTGAGAAAAGGGTTGGATTTGGAAATTTAAATCCAAATCTGGCACGTGACTTGGCGCGTTATTATTAAGCGTTCTGACCGTCAGAATTCAGCCAAATTTTACCCTCGGATCAAGAAAAATTTCTCTTTCATATCATGAGACTTGTATACCTGATTTAGGTACGATGACCGTTGAACTGAAACTGGACCGCCACGTGCGATCTGGGAACTCTACCGGACTGAAAACTTAGTGTGGACAACATCCAGTGACCGGACCGCGTTCGGCCAGGGGACCTCCCCACTCTTTTGGATTGAAAAAGTCCCGATTTGGTTATAACTCAAGTATACCTTGTTACCGAGTCTGTTTCGGTGAAGTTTTAGCCTATATAAGGGCTTGAAACCCACTCATATCTCTCCCATCCGAATTTGGATAAAACCCTAGATTGAGAGAGAGAGAGAAAGTGAGAGAAAGTGAGAGACTTGTAGGAGAGATTTCCTGCTACCTGCTACAGTTGCTACACGTGCTTAAGAACTGCATTCAAATCACTTTGTTGGTGATTCCAACACACTTCTAAGTAAAGAAAACCCTAACTACTTGCTGATTTAGGATTCTGTCGATTCAAATAGCAAAGTAGCTTATATATCTTATGTATTAGGTCACCGCTACGCCGTTGACGAAGCGTATTCGTTCAAATCGAAATGTTACTAAAAGGGCCTAGCTATATGCCTTAGAGAGGGGGTGAATAGGGCAATGCCAAATAAAAATAATAACAGCGAATAATAAAAGATTTAAAGAACAATGCTGAATATAAAACAATCACAATAGCCTAAAATAAAGAGATCGATACTTTATCAGTTCTAAGGACAACCTTACACCAAAAACCAGAGGTTTAAGGTAGGACAACCTTATTTCTAGAACGTCCTTTGTATCACAAACCAAGGAGGAATAATAAGCAATGAAATCAAAATAACTTGCGAAAAATAAATCCTAAGTTATTACAACATTCATCCATACTTTGCTTGAAGTGATTACAACATTCATCCACAAACACAAACCACAAAACTGAATGAATAAAGGAATGAAAGAATAAAGCACATCCACAACACAACGATATATAGTGGTTCGCCCGTGTGTACACCAACTGTTATCCAACAGCCACACAGATTGCTACTCCACTCCTAATATCCTCACACAGGGGATATTAGCATGCACTATCTAAATAGGTTTCACAGGTTCACCTAAAACCTTCACAATTGTGTCTTTGATCTCGGGCTTACACAATCTTGAAAACTTCTATTCTTGATTTCTTCTTCAAGACTGGAAAACTTTCTTCATTTAAGATCTTGTCTTGAAATGCGATGTCTTGATATGTCTTGATTGCAATGACTAGTCTTCAAACATAAAACACAAGATATACAAGATATAGATATAGGTTTTGGTACCACAAAATTTGACAACTAAAGGGATATGAAATCATAGCACTTACAATCTCCCCCTTTGTCAAATTGTGACAAAACACATAGCATCAAAGATAATAAGGAATGATAAGTCATGAAACCACAAAATACTCTACT
Organism: Magnolia kwangsiensis; assembly: GCA_037074715.1. NCBI lineage: Eukaryota > Viridiplantae > Streptophyta > Magnoliopsida > Magnoliales > Magnoliaceae > Magnolia > Magnolia kwangsiensis. The sequence goes on along the minus strand of CM073575.1, from coordinate 114,510,629 downwards.
CCCCCTGAGTAATACGAGTATTGCTCATATAATCAATACATAACATGAAAATCTCAAAATGTCAATCCACATATCCATCAATCCACATATCCTTCTCAAACAATACAAACAATTTTACTCCCCCTATCCGTATTACTCCCCTTTTAGCAATGCTTACTACTCCCCCTTTTTGTCACAAAATGACAAGGGAAAGGAACAATATAAAGGAGAATATAGATAACAAATAATGAGAAGGTGATATGAAAGGACCTGAAGTGTCAAGTCATAATCCATACCACAAAGTACAATATCCAAAAGGAAATGTTATGAAACTAGAATCCATAATACATATCCAAAATAAAAGAAATGTTATAATATTCAGAAGATAATTCACTTAATCTGATCCAGAGGAGGGAGCAGGAATAGATGGATCAATCTGGTGTAAGCCCTTATTTATGCGACGAAGATATTTTTGCATTTACTTGAAACTCATGTCATGGGCTATATTCATATTCTCAAGTTTTTCCTCCAATGCACGAAGGCGTGCATCAAAACCAGAAGGATCATAATCTGGATCATTAGGTGAATCAGTTTCTATATCATCAAATAAGTCATCCATATTAACATCTTGTTGTGGAAGATCACCAGCTTCCTCTTCGTTTCCAGCATCACCACCATCACCACCAACACCACTAACACCAGCTTCATCAAATTGGCCAGGGATCAGTTCCAATTTCATCTTATTAAGATTGGCATTGTTGAAAATGAGATGAAAAATTGGTGCCTCATTAACAGGTTTATCAACAAGCATGTGAGTGGCTAAAACATTCATAAGATAACCGAATAGAATATCACTATGACCCGGATGGAAACGAAATTGTATAATGGAATGACAAATCAAAGAAGGAAGACAGACCTTGGTTCCATAAGCAATAGAATGCAACACACGAACCATGAAAGAAGTTAACTCGGTTTTATTACCGGACCGAGGATATACATTGGAAATGAAGAAATGATGTAATATTCTGTATTTGGATAACAGATACTTTCCAGAGAGCGCATCCCCTTTTTGAGTCCAATGCACATCAATTTTGCATAAATCTCTGGTTAACATGCTTTTTTTCGATTCTGAAGGTTTGTCGTTGTAACACCCTGAAAATCGGAGGTCGTGTATAAACTCAACTCCCGAGTTCCAGACCGTCACTTATGCAACAAAAATTATTATGATTCAATGTTGTCTGATTTAAAGCATTCACATGAGTAAAAGTATACCAAAACTGCAATTCATACTTCAGATCCAGTGATAAAAGCAAGTGGAAGACTAAACAATATATATATCACTGTATGAAAAAAACAAAGTAAATCTCATTTGTCTCCAAAGTATAACTACATCTCTGAGTCTCATATAATATACATGAACAAAATAAATATCCAAAATGGTCCCACTAAAATCCCATCGATCCAGGTCACCTACGCGAAGCCATCGTGACACTGCATGTACAAGAACTCGTCCTGGTCCTCGTCGAAGTCTGGCTCCACCTCCTGGATCTCAGCCACACCTGCATCTATAACAGGGTCTAGTGGGTGTTGCAAATACCATCCCATAACGTGGGAGTGAGTGATCAACTCAGTGGAATCATAGAGCAAAGATTAGCATGTTCACAATTCAATCACGCGATAATAGTAAAGCAGTAAATCAGACAATCCTAATACTCTTGTTAATGCAAGATGACATGACGTGATGTATGCCCTCACCGACGATCTCCCTCATACGGCAACATCTTACGACCGCGGCATGCCACACTCCCTAGAGTGCTCCACATCTTCCAGGCACATGCAATGCTATGGTGATAGGATTTCCAAGTTGTTATTAGTCCATTCAAACAGCAGGATCGGGAAACTAAGGTACTTCCCTTATATCAATCCCAACACAGATCCTGTCTAGGGTCGTCACTCCTAGTAATCTCATACGATGTATATTTCGTAGGTCACTGCAAGGGCTGTCAGGGCTGTTGCTCGCACTCGTTGCACCGCTCCCCCATCACCTTATCAATACAGGCCTACTGTACTCTACTGCAACGGAAGGGTCGTCGCCTCCCGTGGACTCAGAATACGCTCGTGGTCACTACAAAGGACTCGTCGCCTGATCAGTGTAGGCCGGAAGCTAGAATATAGTCTCCCATACCACCATAATCTGCTCACGAGTCTAGGTGCTCACTGGTCACTACGGGGAGGTTTGTGGCCCCAGCGTAGGCCGACAGCTCGACCACGGTGTCCCATACCACCATGCCCGGCTCATGAGTCTTCGTGGATCAAGGTACCATGGTTAACAGGGTTTACAATGGTAAGTTCAGTACCCTAGGTTCAAGCAATTATAACTCATACAAGGTGAACATACATCGGCCAGTGGGGTTACTTGACGGGCTCGACTAGCGCGATCGCATCTCAAGTCGAACGACATGAAGTGCGTAAAACACTTCGCGTAGCCTAACCACTGCCGCCAACTCCAAACACGAATCGCGTTCATCGATGCGTCGTTCGTGGCTATGACTAGTCAGCCACGAATTCGCTCGGTTACCGACTGCCTGGACTAAGTCTAGTCCCAAGCACTTATGGAATCACATCAGCAATATGTGTAAAAGTATTGGAATTGAAATACAATCATGTGAGCATGTTAACACATGTTATAACATTCAACTTAAGCAAATCTTCAAGCACATATATTCCATGCATGTAATGAAATCATGCATTTCGTCAACATGTAGAAAATCATTTAGGTCAGCATATTAATTGAGAAATCAATCACAAACTATCACATAACATCATTTAATTCAATACATACTAATACAAGCATTTATACAAACACATACACTACACACTTAAGTCTACATATAGTATGTCGACCCAAAGTGCGCAACTAGGCGAATCTCTTCGCCAAACTAATTATGCACGCATTCCTAACTTCCTAATGTGACAACAAACCATGTCAATCACATCAGCAAAATATGAATGTAAACAGTACTTCCTACAAATGACTAAAATGCCCTAAATCTCATATTCTTCGTTATTTACGAAACGGGAAACGGAGAGCATTTTGTACATGTCAAACGGCGATGCCGTCAAGAATCTACTATTAAACGACATTGAAAGCGTTGGGAACCGTCAATCAAAGCGTCTAAAATCCTCACCTTATGTCCAGTAGACTCGGGAATTGAAACGGAGCGTATACGCTTCGTCTACGGCGAATAAGGAACCTAATACACGAGATCCATAAGCTACATCGCTATGAAAACAAGGGAAACTCAAATCAACAACTATTTAGGGTATTTACTTACCTAGAATCGCGGTGAAATCGCCGGGAAAGCGGTAGAGGTGTGTTGCTTAAGCACGTGCAACGCGTAGCACAAGTGGCAGGAAGAACTCTCCCACTCTCTCACAATCTCTCACCTTTTTCTCTCTCCCAAGCTAGGGTTTCTCTCAAATTCGGATGGGAGAGAGGAGTGAGGGTTTCAACCCCTTTTATAGCCTAAAACATGCCCAAAATAGGCTTGGGAACAATGTTTACTTGGTGCCTAACCAAATCGGGGCCGTTTCGGTCCAAATGAGCATTTCTGAAGGTCCCCAGGCCAAATGCGGTCGGACTTAAGATCATGCATACTGGATCTAGCACACATCCAGTTTTCAAACCGGTAGGGTTCCCAGATCGCACGTGGCGGTCCAGTTTCAGTTTAACGGTCATCGCACCAAGATCAGGCCTATAAGTCTCGTGATATATAATAGATATTTTTCCTGATCCAAGGGTGTAATTTGGCTGTATTCTGACGGTCAGAACGCTCAATACTGATGCGTCAAATTGTGTGCCAGATTTGAATTTTAAATTCCAATTCTAACCCTATTCTCACTCTCTTCGGTCCGGGCTCAATGAAATAGCCTGTGATTATCGGTTTGACTTGATTTTCGGAATGAGTGTCAAGTCCAGCTAGGCGGTTCTAACGGTCTAAGATAGGAGGTATCGGACTTTCGACGTGCGGTCTAGATCCAATACAAAGATTCAAAGTGGTCTAGAGAACAAACCTGCTTAGAGTTTGGTCCGAGGTTTTAGAGCATTATAGCACCATTGGTTCCACTCGCTTTGGGCCTTGTAGAACGTATTTAAAGTGATCAGGGACCATTTCTCAGCTATTCTAATGTTGCACTAGCTAACCTAGTCATATTTTCTAAAGAAATGAATTCTACGCAATTTCGGGTCGAGTTGGTACTCGAGCCCAAGTATGGATTTTTCACGGGCGTTACAGTCGTATAAAGTATGAATCGGTATTCCTTCATCATTAACAGGTATATCCATAATACCTGATATTAAATGATGATCAACTTCAAATTTCCCTTCTCTAGTATCAATTGAAAATATTAAATTATCAAGGGAAAAATCTGAAATGCATGCAACCATTGATTGAGCAATAGACTGGTATGCAGACCCACCCCAAAGAAAAATATTAGTCCAACCTACAGATTCAAGAAGGGGAATAACACCATATGGAGTAATGTGATTTAGATCAGCGGTATGCTCAACGATAATGTTACGGGCATGCAAATCCCGTACATCTTGAGTATCATCTTTGGGTGACCGAAGATGCCGTTTAGTTATTGGTCTAGATCTGGATGAAGATGGACCACGGGATGTTTTCTTTTTCCCTCTAGCATCCATATTCAAAAAGATATACAAAGAACAAGCAAGATGCACAAATGAAAGATGAGTTTTCTCTAGATCAGCAAATAGAGAGCAAGCCCTTGAAAAACTCAACAAGAGATGAAATCAAACTATACTATGAACAAATCAAAGCATAGAGATCATGAATCTTAAAGAAAAATGATGAAATAGGACTTACCTTGAAGAAAAACTAGAAATCCTATGACTGGTCGAGCCACGACCCGTTGTAGGTGGGTGTGGAAATGAAGAAGAAGGGGATTTTCCCCAAATTATATGATGTTCACAAGATCCACGACCGGTTGAGTGTGGTTCATGACCGGTCGAACCACGACTGGTCGTGTACATCCACGACCGGTCGAGCATCGACTAAAAATACATTTTAAATGAAAAAATTTAAAATTTAAACAATTATAATATAAAATATAATATACTATGATACATGCAAGCAAGAATATTCAATGTAAAATGCACATACCAAGATCAAATTTTAATTTATTAAACCTGCTTTTATCGAGCGGTTTAGTAAATATATCAGCAAGTTGAGTTTCAGTTGGCATATATTCCAATGAAATAACTTTTTCTTCAACCAACTCACGAATGTAATGATATCTAATGTCAATATGCTTAGTACGTGAATGCTGGATTAGATTTTTAGAATTGTTTATAGCACTAAAATTATCACAATGTAAAATCATTGAATCTTGATTAATTTCATAATCGCTAAGCATGCGTTTCATCCAAACTAGTTGAGTACATGCATATCCAGCTGCAATATATTCAGCCTCAGTAGTAGAGAGCGATATTGAGCTTTGCTTCTTGCTAAACCAAGAAACTAAGTAATTTCCAATGTAAAAATAACCACCACTGGTTGATTTTCTATCATCAATATTTTCGGCCCAATCAGCATCTGAATACCCGGCTAATTGAACATTAGTATCAAAAGGATACCAAAGTCCCAAATTCATAGAACTTGCGACATACCAATAATCCGTTTAACAGCAGTAAGATGTGATACCTTAGGTTTAGACTAATATCTCACACAAATACCAACACTGAATGCGATATCAGGTCTACTAGCAGTAAGATATAACAAACTACCAATCATACTGTGATATAGTTTAGGATCTATATCTTTACCTGTAGAGTCTTTTAAGAGTCTTAATGTTGTACTCATAGGAGTATCAAAGTTCTTACCATTCTCAAATCCAAACCTTTTAACCAAGTTTGAAGCATATTTGGTCTGAGAAATGAAAATTCCATCAGGTTGTTGTTTTACTTGCAACCCTAGGAAATAGTTAAGTTCACCAACCATGATCATTTCGAACCTTGATTTCATTAACTCTGCAAACTCAGTAGACATGTTAGAACAAGTAGATCCATAAATAATATCATCAACATATATTTGAACCATCAAAATATCATTGTTATTCTTTTTAACAAAAAGCGTCTTATCGACACTACCTACTTGAAAGCTATGACTAAGTAAGAATTTAGTCAATTTTTCATACCAAGCCCTGGGTGCTTGTTTTAGACTATAGAGAGCCTTTTTGAGACGAAATACATGGTCAGATAACTTAGGGTCTTCAAACCCTGAAGGTTTTTCAACATACACTTCTTCATGTAAATCGCCATTCAAGAAGGCAATCTTTACATCCATCTGATAGATTTTAAATTTTCTAAAACATGCGATGAAAATAAAAAGTCTGATTGATTCAAGGCGAGCGACTGGAGCAAAGGTTTCATCGTAATCGATGCCTTCAATCTGAGTGTACCCTTGTACAACCAGTCTAGCCTTGTTTCGTATAATATTTTCAAGTTCATCAGACTTATTTTTAAAGATCCACTTTGTTCCAATAATGTTTTTATCTTTAGGTCTAGGAACAAGATACCAGATATCATTATGAACAAATTGATTAAGTTCATCCTGCATAGCAACTATCCAATTTTCGTCAGAAAGTGCTTCTTTTACGTTGACCGGTTCTATTTAGGATGTAAAACAAACATAATTACATATGTTCTTAAGTTGTTTGTGAGCACGAACTTCAGTGAGAGGATTTTCAAGTATTTGATTGGTTGGATGATCTTTAACAGTCCTTGGTTCAGATTCTTTTTTACTTGATGAGATATCTAGATTATCAGTAATAAGAGCTTCATCATCATCTGAACTTGGGGCTGGTGTATTCAAATGATCATCAATGACCACATTGATGGACTCTTGAATCACACCAGTTCTCTTATTTAGAACCCTATAAGCTCGACTGTTCAAAGAATAACAAAAAAAAATTCCTTCGTCACTCTTCGTATCAAACTTACCCAAATTTTCACGATCCCATAAAATATAACACTTGCTGCCAAAAATTCGAAAGTATTTGACAGTAGGTTTCTTTTAAAACCATAATTCATAAGCAGTCTTATTATCAGATTTATTAGTATAAACCCGATTAATAATATAGCATGCGGTATTAACTGCTTCAGCCTAAAGATTTTTAGAGAGCTTCATACTATTCAACATAACATTAGCCATTTCTTGAAGCACTCTATTTTTCCTTTCAACTATACCATTTTGTTGCGGTGTTTTGGACGCTGAGAATTCATGTGATATTCCCTGATCGCTACAAAATTTCTCAAAACTACTGTTTTCAAATTCAGATCCATGATCACTACGGATCTTACTAACATGAGAACTTTTCTTATTTTGGATTCGTTTGATGACCTTTTTTACTTCATCCAGGGTTTCAGTTTTATCTTTTAAGAATGATACCCAAGTGAATCTTGTATAGTCATCTACGATAACCAAAATGTATTTTTTGCCTCCTCGACTCTCCAATCTAGTAGGTCCAATAAGATCCATGTGGAGAAGCTCGAGTGGTCTAGATGTGGTGTTAGAGTTCACTTTCTTTTGAGAACTCCTAATTTGTTTGCCCAACTGGCATTCACCACATATTTTGTCTACTTTTTGCAATTTGGGTAGACCTCTAATTAGTTCTCTTTTGCTCAATCTAAATAAGTTCCGATAGTGTACATGTCCAAGGCGTTTATGCCATAATTCAGTCTCATCAGTATGGACCATGTAACATGATTGAATAGGTGAGCTAGCATCACTAACGATGTAGCAGTTTTCAGAAGTTCTGTAACCAGTTAATATAACAGAACCCTTTTTATTAACTATCTCACAACCTTGATTAGAAAACTTTACGCTGTGGTTGTTATCACATATCTGAGAAATGCTTAATAGGTTGTGTTTTAAACCCTCAACATATAAGACATTCTTAAATAAGGGAAGGTTATAAAGTTGAACTGTACCTTGGCCAATAATCTTGCAATTTCTTCCATCACCAAATGTGACTGACCCGTCGGTCATATCTTTAAGATCGGTGAATAAAGCTTTGTCACCTGTCATATGTCTGGAGAAACCACTATCTAGGTACCACTTTGAATGGCTTGTTACTTTGAAAGCAGTGTGGCCAACCAAGCTGGCAACTTTAGGAACCCATTTCATAACTGTTTTAGGTTTAGGAGTATAGATGGTCTTTTTCTGTCTATTGTTGTAAGAACGACCTATAGAGTTCGACTTTAGTAGCTCCTTGAGAAGATCAATAATTTTTTTAGCTAATTGATTTCGGTTTTGAAAATTAAAGTTGACATGGCCACCTTTAGGTTTTTAGAAAGACCTAGAATTTTTGGAAAAACCTTGATAGGTATTCTTTTCTTTTGAGGTCGAAGACTCTCCTTTAACAAATCTAGGAGCAATGTTCTTTTGTTTAGGAGATGTATTTTTATCATAGCCCAACCCGGATCGATCGTCACATTTCCTTGATCCGGACAATAATTTTTCCAATTTTGGATCACCTTGGGCATATCTCCATGTGTCTTTCAAACTCAAAAAAGAAGCTACCTCATTTTTGAGTTTCTCTTTTTCCGATTTCAAATCTACAATTTGAGAGGTTTTGAAATCTAAATCATTTTTAGTTTTTTCAAAAGAATCAGAAATATGAGATTTTTCTAAGACAAGAGACTCATAATCTTCCTTAAGCTTAGAAAATTTTTCTTTTTGTAATTTAAGCTTGACAGCAATTTTACAACTCTATTTATAAAGGGCATTATAATCATCTTGAAGATCATCTTCATTATCGCAATAACTATTCAGATTTTCTTCACTAGATATATCATTATGATCTGAATAGGTGATCTTGGCTAGAGTCATAAGGGCTTTAACACCATCGCCCGACTTGGTTTCAGAATCTTCTGATTTCGAAGAGGATTCAGAATCAGATGATTCATCCCAAGTAGCCATCATGCTTTTCCTTTTTGATTTGTCCTTTTTAGGACATTTGTTAAATAAGTGCCCATACTCTTGATAGTTGTAACATTGACTATCTTTCAAGGATTTATGAGTTCTAGGTTTAGATCGTCTCTTATCATTTGATTTTTGAAAATCAACCTTTTTCTTATTTTTGAAAATTTTGTAAAACCTTTTTGCTAAAAGTGCCATATCATCTTCGGTATTTTCTGAATCCGAAGTGCTCTCTTGAGAAATATTTTTAGATGATTTGAGATCTATTGATTTTCCTTTAGGAGCCTTAAAGGATAACTCATAGGTTTGAAGTGAACCAACTAATTCCTCAACTCTCATGGTATTCGTATCACGAAGTTCCTGAATCGCGGTCACTTTAGAATTGAACCGTTCAGGAAGTGAACGTAGTATTTTTGCGCACACTTTACTTTCAGGGATTCTATCACTAAGACCCCACATAGAGTTCACAATGTCATTCAATCTAGTGTAGAAGTCCATAAACATCTCATTCTCCTCCATATGAATTTCTTCAAATTTAGTTGTGAGGAGTTGGACTTTAGATTTCTTGACAATAGATGTACCCTAGTGTGTCATTTTTAATATATCCCATGCTTGTTTTGCATTTTCACAAGAGACGATTCTTTTGAATTCATCTGGTGATAATGCCCAAGTAATTGCATTTAGTGCTTTTGCATTAGCACTACTTTCACTTTTCTGAAGTGTGGTCCAAAGAGAATAAGCCGTTATTTTCATAGTTTTTGAACCATCGTCATTAGCAACTTCAGTGATAGGAGGGTTCCATTCATTCACTGTGGCCAGCCACACACTTTCATCCAAGGATTTGAGGAAGATCCTCATCCTGGCTTTCCAATAGGCATAGTTTGTGCCATTAAAGGGTGGTGGCCTAGTGACTGATAGGCTATCAAAATTTGACATCTTAATATAGCTTAGAACGTTAGCTCAGGAAATAAATCCAATAAATAAAAAATAAGCACGATCTATTAGGCTTTGATACCACTTGAAAGGGCCTAGCTATATGCCCTAGAGGGGGGGTGAATAGGGCAATGCCAAATAAAAATAATAACAGCGGAATAATAAAAGATTTAAAGCACAATGCTGAATATAAAACAATCACAATAGTCTAAAATAAAGAGATTGATACTTTATCAGTTATAAGGATAACCTTACACCAAAAACCAGAGGTTTAAGGTAGGACAACCTTATTTCTAAACCGTCCTTTGTATCACAAACCAAGGAGGAATAATAAGTAATGAAATCAAAATAACTAGCTGAAAATAAATCCTAAGTTATTACAACATTCATCGACACTTTGCTTAAAGTGATTACAACATTCATCCATAAACACAAACCACAAAACTGAATGAATAAAGGAATGAAAGAATAAAGCACATCCACAATACAACGATATATAGTGGTTCGCCTGTGTGTACACCAACTTTTATCCAACAGCCACATAGATTGCTACTCCACTCCTAATATCCTCACACAGGGGATATTAGCATGCACTATCAAAATAGGTTTCACAGGTTCACCTAAAACCTTCACTATTGTGTCTTTGATCTCGGGCTTACACAATCCAAAAACCCCACAATCTGAGTTTTTTGGCTCTCCTCAGATAACCAATACAATGAGATTTTTCTGTCGAATCTCAAACAAAAACCAGAGAAAGTAAATTACAAAACATGGAAAATACCTGAATCACCTTTTGATGAAGCCCGGTAGAACCAATCGGAGTAGAAGTTCGATTCGACGTTTAAAGTCCAATACTCACTTTAAAAATGGTTCTAAGTCTAATTGATTTTAGATCAAACGGGCTAGATCTATTTGATTTTGAATCCAGAAGAAGGAATATCAGAAATTTCCCTTTTCTAATAAGATTGGAATGTAGATCAAAATCAAATAAGAATAAGCTAGCAAAATGAATATTAAATAAGCACAAAGCAGCTTAAAATTAACACAAACTTATCTCAGAGAATAGCCTAAAGAATGCTTGAATAGAATTGATTTGAAGTGCTAAAACTCTGAAGTTCGTGCTCAATTTATAGACTAAAAAATCCCGTGTACGACTGGTCTTAGGATCCTAGGACTGGTCGTAGCTCCAAAGATTTTCGAAAGATTTCCCCGGGATTTGATTTTCAGTTCCACGACCGGTCAAGGGTGGTCTACGACTGGTCGTAGGATCCAAAAAATGGTTGCTGGAGTTTGAGTCGTAGGGCTACGACCGGTCGAAGGATGAGTCGTAGAACTTCCAGGACTGGTCGTAGGATATCCAGGACTGGTCGTAGGATAGCTAGAAAGATCCGAAAATCTTCAACTACTTAGGACTAGTCCTGAAAAGCCTAAGACTGGTCGTAGCAAAGCTAGGATTGGTCTTGAAGTCCCTAGGACTGGTCTTAGAACACTCCAAACAAGCATATAAAAATATACGAGTTATGTATCCGGAATGACCTACAATAAATCTCATCCTAAGGTCAATCTAAGGTCAAACAAACCTTAAAAGTGAGATGGACTTGAAAGTCTTAACACTCAGATGACCCTTAAGAGAAGCTTGTGAATATTCAACACTTGTAGTAGGCCTTCATAAGCTTGATCTTGACTTCACAAAGTCTTCTAGTAAGCTTGAACTTGATCAAACCTTGAACATACAACCTTGAAAACTTCTAGTCTTGATTTCTTCATCAAGACTTGAAAACTTTCTTCATTTAGGATCTTGTCTTGAAATGCGATGTCTTAATATGTCTTGATTGCAATGACTAGTCTTCAAACATAAAACACAAGATATACAAGACATAGATATAGGTTTTGGCACCACAAAATTTGACAACTAAAGGGATATGAAATCATAGCACTTACAGTTACACGTCTAGGGCAAAAGGTGAGGATTTTAGACGCTTTGATTGACTGATTTCAAAGCTTTCAATGTCGTTTAATAGTAGATTATCGACGGCAACGCCGTTTGACATGTACAACATGCTGTCCATTTTTCGTTTTGCAAACGTATGGAAAATATGAGATTTAGGGCATTTTAGTCATTTGTAGGAAATACTTTTACATCCATATTTTGCTGAAATGTTTGCCATGGATTTTTGTCGTATTAGGATATTAGGAATGTGTGCATGATCGGTTTGGCGAAGAGATTCACCCTAATGCGCACTTTGAGTAAACATACGCTATGTAGACTAAAGTGTGTAGACTAAGAGTTTGTATAAATGTTTGTATTAGTATGTATTGAGTATATAGTGTTATGTATTAGTTTTGAGATTGAATTCTCAATCAACATGCTGATGTATATGAGTTTTACCATGTTGGCTATATGTATGGATTTCATTATATGTATGAAATGCATGTGTTGGATGAATTGCTTAAGTTGTATGTTATAACATGTGATAACATGCTTGTATTGTTGTATTGCATTTCTATTACTCTCATATGGTTACTGATGCTGATTTACAAATGCTTGGGGCTATGACCTAGTCCAGGCAGTCGGTAATGGATCAAATTCGTGGTTGACTTCTATTTACCACGAAGGACGCGTCGATGAACGCGAGTCGTGTTTTGAGTTGGTGGCAGTGGTTAGGCCACACGAAGTGTTTCATGTACTTCATGTCATTCGACTTGAGATGCGCTCGTACTAGTCGGGCCCGTCAAGTAACCCAACTGGCTGATGATTGTTCACCTTGTATGAGTCATAACTGCTTGAACCTAAGGTACTGAACTTAGTATTGGAAACCCTGATAACCATGGTACCTTGATCCATAAAGACTCATGAGCCGGGCATGGTGGTATGGGACACCGTGGTCGATCTGTCGGCCTACGCTTGGGTCTCAAACCTCCCTGTAGTGACCAGTGAGCACATTTGACTCGTAAGCAGATTATGGTGGTATGGGACACTATATTCTTGCTGTCAGCTTACACTGATCAGGTGACGAGCCCTTTGTAGTGACCGCGAGCGTATTCTGAGTCTATGGGAGGCGACGACCCTTCCGTAGTAATGAGAGTACATTAGGCCTGTATTGATAAGGTGATGGGGGAGCGGTGCAATGAGTGCGAGCAACAGCCCTGACAGCCCTTGCAGTGACCTACAAACTATAACATCGTATGTGATTTCTAGGAGTGATGACCTCAGACAGGATCTGTGTTGGGATTGATATAAGCAAAGTACCTTAGATTCCTAATCCTGCTGTATGAAAAGGACTAATAACAACCCTGTAATCATTATTCATATTGCATTGCATGTGCCTGGAAGATGTGGAGCACTGTAGGAAGAAAGCATGCCGCGGGCGTTAGATGGTGCCGTATGAGGAAGTATGTCGGTGAGGGCATCCATCATCTCATTTCATGCATACATTAATAACAGTATATAGGAATGTTTGATTTATTGCTTTACTATTATCGCGTGATTGATTTGAGAACATGCTAATCTTTGATCTATTATCCCACTGAGTTGATCACTCACTCCCACGTTACGGGATGGTGTTTACAACACCCACCAGACCCTGTCTTAGATGCAGGTGATGCGTCAATTCAGGATGTAGAGCCAGACTACGACGAGGACCAGGACTAGTTCTCGTATATGCAGTTCGCTGACGGCTTTGCATAGGTGGCCTGGATCGGCGGGACTTCATAGTTGGACCTTATGACATTTTGATTTTTATTTTATTACATGTATATGAGACTCAGAGATGTATTCATACTTTGGAGACAGTTTGAGATTATTTTATTTTTATACGGTGATATATATATCTTTCAGTCTTCCGCTTGCGTTTTATCACTGGATCTGGAATATGAATTGTAGTTTTGGTAAAATCTTACTCATGTGAATGCTCTAACTCAGTCAACATTAAATCATAATCATATTTGTTACATAAGTGATGGTCTGGAACTCGGGAATCGGGTTTATACATGACCCCTGATTTTCAAGGTGTTACAATGTAACATGTACATAAGTTCTCAATATGGTGGGCCCCACAGCCAAATAAAGTTTTAACCATACATTTTTACATTTAAGGCCCTTTGATAAACTTTTGGCCTGTTTGACTTCCTGGACCTGCCAAGGCCCAGAAATTAGTTAAATATGTAAAAATAATCTCAAGAAGGCTAACTATACTCACTAGGGGACCCCACCAGATGGAGAGTGTGTTTATATCATGAAAAGATCAAGTAGGCATGTTACTCTGTTGTGAGTTCAGCAGCAACCCAAGGCAGAGAGTGCTTCTATGATCGGGTGATCCAAGGCTTGAATGGCCTGGACCAACACACGTTGAGGTAGGATCCACATACATCTACATTTAGCCTCAAATAAACGGCCCAGGGTCTATGGTGGGCCTTTAACCATCCATAGAGAAACCCATTGGCCTACCTTAGGATCACCCAGGAGGACATTCAACCTCAACTGATTTCTAAGAGGTAGTCCGCCACTACTTGAGCATGAAATAAGGCCCAAGGCCTAATCCATGGACTAGTGGGCCATACACTAAGCCCAATACATAGGTAACCTGGTGAGCCCTTAAGCAAGGTTAGGGCCCAACGATAAAGCTCATGTGTTCACTCATTGTGGTGGGCCTAATGGGCAGCCCATTATCCCAACATATGGAAAATCCTTATATTTAACATAAGTAGGTTGGGCCTCACATCTTGGCCCAAGTATGGATTTATTATAGTGGGCAAGCAAGGGCCCAACTGCTTGAGTATTTGGCCCATAAGACCCATCATAATGGTGTAGTAAATATAGGACCCAAGGGTCCAACAGGCCTATCAAAAGTTTCAACCCAACCAAGGCTATAAGGCCCATACTCAAATAGGAGACTAGCCCAAGAAGAATCCAATTGGAATGGGCCTTTAATCATGCACTAATTGAACCCCAAAAAAAAAATTTAAGATGGTAAGATAATTGTGTTAAGTCTTCAAATCTAGTGGGCCATATTGCCCCAAAAGAACATTTATAGGCAACAATTATTGGGCTCAATGCCAAATTCTAGCCCACCCAAATTTCTGGGTCGGTTGGAGTCCAACAATAGAAATATTTCTTAGTATAATCAATCCCTGATGGCCCACACACATCACAGTGGGGCCCACTAGATGAGAGAGGATATGCAACACATATATCAAATGGGCCAGGCCGTTGGAATGCAGGCCCAGCAGTAGTCTAAGGTATGGATGAAACACACCATCATGGTGGGCCTGCACTCTGGGACGGCCAGCCCTACGCCGGACGTCCCTAGCTGGACGTCCTGCATGGACCGCTGGTCCATCTCAATGGGCCTCACAATCATGGCCCCAATGGGCCCTAGAACATTAGTTATGAGTCCCCAACTAATCATACACAAAGCCCAATGGGTTAGGGCCTAAAAGTTCTGAAATAACAAAGGGGACAACAATGTACAGGAAATTTCTGCAATGCATGTTGTTGTCCTAAATTTAGACACTCCATCGGAGTGGGTCCAGGGCCTCTAAAATTTTAAAAGTTGAGAGCCAAGGTCCCTCATCATGAGTAAAATAAGAGAAAACCCAAAAAAGAGGCCCACCAATCAGAGGAAATATTTTCAAAGTTTGGTTTTTATCAAGGTATATTGCTGGACTACACAGCAGAAAAATCTGGCATTCTAACCATCTTAGCCCATTCTTTTTGATGCCCAAATGGGGTCATTTGGGGCTGAAACTTTATAGAGTGATACTTCCATAGGTGGGACATACCCCCACAAAATTTCAGAATTTTTGAATATTCCTAAGTATTTTAATTAGTTTAAAAAAGATAGTCTGTCTAGAAAATCGGACAGACCTAAACGTCCCAACATGGTGAGCCAGTCTGACCCTCGCCATAGGGTACACAGGGGTCCATTGGCCGTAAAATTTGGTATGTGGGTCTTAGAATGAGTTTAACATATTCATACAAATTTTTAAAATTTTTGGACATCTATAAATATTTTAATTCATTTAAAGAAATCAATCTGTCCTTAAAATCGGACTGATCTAGACACCACATTATAGTGGGCCGGTCCAGCCACCACCATGGTGTGTAAAAGTATCCATTGGCCCCAAAATTTTGTAGGTGGGTCCTACCATGGGTAAATATTTTAATTCATTTAAAGAAAACAATCTGTTCAGGGTGGAATGTTGTTGGAACAGTGTAGAAAATCCATATTGTCCACCTCACTTGGACCACACCTTTGGGACCCCAATGAAGTCAGATGGGGCTGAAATTTGGCATGATTAAAGGTGGGGTCCACACATTCAAGAAACATATATTACATGGGACCAAACAAGCCTCCAAATGACCAAAGATCTGGCCTCAAAATGACCCAAAAATCTGTCTAGATGGTTCTGGACAACAACATATAACTGAAAATAAATAAATATAATCACTATTTAAAAGGGAATTTAATCTAAGAAAATCATGGTATGGACCACCCCAGTGGGCCCCACAAACATCCAGACTCTTTCCATTATAAAATACCCATTGCATGTTCCCCATATAGGTAGATAAGGGGGCTCCAACGTCCAAGGGTAGACTGTCATGGACGTCCACCCTCCATGGATGGTCTGGATATTTTTTGTCCACAAAGTGAGCCAGACACTCATAATCAGAAGGTTATCAACAAAGAAAAATAAGGATTCGGCCACAAGGGAAGGGTCTCTGCCACATTGAGGCCCTTCCCCTCATCACTCATGCACACACATTCCATTATCACAAGATATACAAGTCTACATGATCATAAGATTTCTACTTGAGATCTATGGTGGAGATGCAGTCTCCACTAAGGATCAAGGGTCTAGATGACCCAAAGATCCCTGATCAAAGAAAGAAAAGCCATGTAGGGGTCCATGAAGAATGACCCCTTGCATGAAACATGCATGCAAGTATGATGGGCTATGAGCCCCATCCATGAAATCTTGGGGGCCACCACCATCATTTGATGGGCCCCACAAGCTTCAACATAAAAGCAAAAGAAAGAATAAGTAAGAAATGTAAGAAATCTGAATTTGTAATTACATGCACAGCCACCTTAATGGATCCCACTCCAAAGTTACATCAATCTACTCTTCATGCTCCAAGGGACATGGATCTAAGGTTGAGATCTTGTTTCAATGGTTAGATGGGGGGATATAGGAGTGAAAGTGAGCTGGAAAATGGTGGAAAGTTGTTGGAGAAGAAGAGAAGAGAGAGGGAGAGAGAGGGAGAGAGAGAGAGAGAGAGAGAGAGAGAGAGAGAGAGAGAGAGAGAGAAATGAGAGGGAAAAGGAGAGAAAAAGACTTTTAAGGCTAGCAATCATGAGTTTCATACCTTGGATAGAGAAGAGAAATCATTTCAATAGGAAGTTAGAAACAATGTTGTAGGGTTAGTAGGCTTTTTAGGTTAGTGGGTGGTGTTTTAGAGATGGGTGGTGTTGGAATAGGGCCTAGGTAGTGTGTGTGTGTAGTGTGTGTTGGAAATAATTTCAAGAGTGGGACCTACCTAGAAATCCTTGCACACCACCCCTAGGTGGGCCACATGATCATGATCAAGGGCTTAGAAAATGAAATGCACATAACTTATGATCTACATGCCGAATGGACATACAAGACGCGACGTTGGAACCGCGGTGACGATGCGGTCGCAATGGCATAGGTCTCAACTTGATCCGAGTCAGGTCTTCATGACTAGATTCATGGATGGCTGCAAACACTAACCGACAGTCACGGGTGGCCGGAATTCGACCGCTAGGACTGCGGGACCAAGATGGATAAAATGCATACTCACACACACATGCACACATGCGAATTGGGGTCGGGTCTCACAGTTTCGATCGATAATCGGCAATCGGCCACGACAAATCAGAATTGATAATCGGCCTAGATCGATAATCGGAAAATGGCCATGATAAATCAGAATCGATAATCGACCTCGATTGATAATCGACAATCGGCCACGACAAATTATAATCGGTAATCGGCCTCGATCGATAATTGGTAATCGTCCTTAATCGATAATCGACAATCGGCCACGAAAAATCATAATCAGTAATCGGCCTCGATCGATAATCGAAAAATGGCAAATAACAAATCAGAATCGATAATTGGCCTCGATCGATAATCAGCCTCGATCGATAATCAGCAATCGGCTACAACAAATCAGAATCGGTAATCGGCTTCGATCAATGATCGACAATCGGTCACGACAAATTAGAATCGGTAATCGGTTTCGATCGATAATCGGCCTCAATCGATAATCGACAATCGGCCATGATAAATCAGAATTGATAATCGGCCTCGATCGATAATCGGAAAATGACCACAACAAATTAGAATCGATAATCAACTTCGATTGATAATCGATAATCGGCCACGAAAAATCATAATCTATAATCGGCCTCAATCAATAATCGGCAATTGGATACGACAAATCAGAATCGGTAATCGGCCTCGATCGATAATCGGCAAACAGCCATGACAAATCAGAATCGATAATCGACAATCGGCCATTACAATCGATGAGAATGAACGTAACAAGGCCTAAGGGAAGGTCATAATGTGGACATCCAACCATCATTGCCCATCAATGTAGACATTCAACCAACATTGCTCCCAAGGAATGGCGCATATAGGGTCAAACATATAGTGGGCCCATGGCCTCGCACAAGGGTCTCATACCTCAAGTGGGCTGCATCGCATGGCTCTCTCTCACACATCACATCAAGCCTCGCCATCTGGGCCTCACATACATCACATTGGGCCACAACTCATGGGCCTTAATACACAACTGGTGGGCCCTACACATGGGCCTAATATATATCACAGGTGGGGCTGCACATAGGCCTCATACACATCAAGTGGACTGCATTATTGGGCCTCATATACATAACAGGTGATCCTTGTACATGGGCCTCAAATACATAACATATGGGCCCTATGCATGTGTCTCATATGCATCAAACGGGCCACGTATTAGGGCCTCGAATACATCAAATGGACCACGCGACATGGGCCTAATACATCTCACAGTGGGCCTAATATACCGGCTGCAATTACATCACAATGGGCCGCTTATATACATCACCATACACATCGTAATGGGCCGCATCCCTAGGCTAAAAATACATCATAATGGGCCACATCCATGGGCCAGACATACATCACTATGGGCCTTGCCCATAGGCCACAGATTCAAGCAGGTGGGCCTCATTATATGGGCCTTAAATGTAAGGTAGGTGGGTCCTATCACATGGGCCTCATGTGGGCTTAGATTATGTCTAAAATCATTTTAATAGTTGTAGGTAGAACATGTGTATCACTATGCACTATCATTCTATGGGGTACATGGCTCACTAATGATGATCAGCACTATCCAAACATTGTCTAGCACCGTCCAGATATGTGAACAGTGTGGATGAAATACATACAACATGGTGGGGTCCATTGCACCACCCAAAACATGGCTCAACACCGTCCAAACATTATGGATGGTAAGGATTAAGCAGATACCACACGGTGGTGTCCCACCGTCCAAATGATGGACGTCAGGGATAAAATAGGTACATCACACGTGGGCTCCACATGCTGGACAACATGTATGCACAACACAAACATCTAAGCAGGGCCACACAGATAGGCGGTGTGGATCAAACCCACATGCTACATGTCACGCCCCAGACTCGGTAACCGGACCTCACAAGGAACCCGATGACCAGTTCTGGCTGCAACAGCCTCCGTAGTACCCCATTCTCGGCTCTTGAGATAGGTTTCGATCCTGGGATCCTACAAGAAGGATTTTTATTACAATGTAATCATCTCCAATACGTGCATACCCAAGATCACAAGTAAATCTGAGAATAACAAAGGCACACATCACAAAATTCACTATGAATTTGAACTTTTACAAGCTTACATCAGGTCCAAAAGGGCATACATAAGATAACAAAAGAAAGAAGGAAGAGAATCTGCAACATTGGGTCCTCGGCTAGTACACATATCCAAGCTCTGCTACTAAGACGCCAACTTAGGATCTCCCGCACGCATCAATTGTGCATAAGCTTATAGAAAGCTTAGAGGGTAGTGAAAGTGTGTGACAATGGTGCTCAAAAGAAGATAGAGAATGCAAAAAGGAGTCACGATCAATACTAATACCACTAACCTTACCAAGGCGATCATGAACATAAGAAGCTATACCAAGGCAGTATGATAATGTAGGAAGCCATACCAAGGCTATATAGTACAATGAGTAATGTAATGCAACGAGTACTGGGAGCCATGCCAAGGCGGTGCATTATGAGGCTTACACAGCCGATGCAAATGCAATGCGAAGTAATGCCAGTGCTCATATCCAATCCACATATCAAGTACATTTCCATCATAAGAAAATCACCGGGGTCCATTACACTGTTGGATGACTGTTGCTCTACAGGCCCCGCACAGTCAAATGAGCGTAAGAGACCTCACTACCCGCCTATGGACAGCCAATCACCAGCAAGGCCTGAAGGTAGCGGACCCATTCACGAGCTGGTCAGACTCATCCTAGCAATACCCTCTTACATCAGGCGAGTAAGGTCACACCCCTATCCAATCGACTACACGACAGTGGAAGTCGCGGCCTAACGATATAAGGCCCTTGTGCGCTCATATATTCCACTCGGTCAAGGTGTTGGAGCAGATCCTTGGTACCATAGAAGTTTTGAGAATTTTATCCATGGGCATCTATGCACCTGGTATGCTCAAGTAACATTTTCAGTGTCTAAACATGGCCATCCACGATGTATCTGTGGAGGCTACAACCCTGATGAAGCAAGGGCGATAATGCTCATATGCTATGCAATGCTAGATGCATGAATCACGCAATCAACCATGCATCAATCCCAAGCATCCAACATGCTCAAGAGGGGATACTACATTCCTCGGGGAAAGTATCATGCAATGCCCAATGACACAATATGACCATACACACATAGTGTCAACCAAGCATACAATGATGTACATGGGCAATGAAGATGGGTCTAGACGCATTATGCGATGATACACAAAGTAGTACACTCCTCCTATCCAAGAAGGGACCAAGACTAGGTATTTATACAATATCTATAAGAAATCTCACCTCTAGTGGGGGCCCATTTACCTGGGGTAACCCACAAGATTAAGTATACAAACTATGGGTTTAAGCGATATAGAAATGAGCCTAACAAGAGTCTAAGATAATCATCTAATCACTCTTAAATACAACCGGGCCTAGAGGGGTCCATAATGGAGACATTTAACCACCATTCTCCAAAAAGCATATCAACCATGAATGATGTGGATAGAAGGCTCAAGACCTACATTAAAGATAAAAATAAATGTAACTAACCATATACATATATATTTCTCATAATAGGCCATAAAAAGATAAAATACCACTTTTAACAACATGGGCCCTAAGAGAGAAATTAAGGCCCAAGGCTCAATTCCCAATGGCCATAGAATTCATGCATTAAGTTAGACTTGGTGGGCAGCCCGCATACGCAATATACGACTAAATAAATTTAAGTTTGGATGAAATGGGCCCAACTACATCAGTCCAATAACTTAGCAATTTAAGTGGGCAACTAAGAGCCCAATACTATCATTGTGTTAGCCCACAAGTCCATCAAAATGGTAAAAGTTGGCCCAATATATGGTTAGGCCAAGCTGGGACGAACCTGCCCACTATGGACCCACTGGATGCCCCACAATTCTGATCTTAAGATGGGGTCCTCATAAGATCATTAAAAGTGATCCAAAAGAATGCACTAATTAAGCCCAAAGATTATAAGAAAACATAAACATGCAACACAAACACAAGTTTTCAATATGGTGGGCCCCACAGCTAAATAAAGTTTTAACCATACAATTGTACATTTAACGCCTTTTAATAAACTTTTAGCCCATTTGACTTCCTGGGCCTTCTAAGGTCCAAAACTTAGTTACTCTGTCGAAATAATCTCATGAAGGCCAACTATAATCGCTGGGGGACCCCACCAGATGGAGGGTGCATATATATCATGAAAAGATCAAGTGGGCCTATTACTGGATTGTGAGTCCAGCAGTAACCTAAAGCAGAGAGTGCATTCATAATCGGGTGATCCAAGGCTTGAATGGCCTGGACCAAATATGCATTAAGGTAGGTTCCACAAACATACACATTAAGCCCTAAACAAATGGCCTAGGGTCTATGGTGGGCCTTTAACCATCCATAGAGAAACCCATGGGCCTACCTTAGGATCACCCAGGAGGACATCCAACCTTAACTGGTTTCCAAGAGGTAGCTCACCACTACTCATATAATATAAGGTCTGAAGCCCAAGCAATGCATGGCCTAATGGGCCATACACCAAGCCCAACTTATGGGCCAAATAGTGGACCCTCAAGTAAGGTTTGGGCCCAACCACAAAAGTCATAATTCCACATATTATGGTGGGCTTCATGGGCAGTCCAGTAATTCATTTACATGGGCAAGCTTTACATTTAACACAAGTGAGTTAGGCCTCACTTTTGGCCCAAGTACAGGGTCAATTTAGTGGGTAGCCAAGAGCCCAACTTCTTGCATATTATTGCCCTTAAGTCCATCACAATAGATGAGAGAGTATAGCCCCAAGATCAATCGGCCTATCCAAAAGAAGTGAGTCTAAAAGGCATAATCACTACCATAAAAGGAGTGACCATGCATATACTATATTACATAATGGGCCTTAAGAAAATGGCCCAAAACAAAAGTCATCCTATTCATACATTATGGTGGAGTTGAGGTTAGCCCATAAGTCCAAGAATACACAAGGGCGAGACCTATACCGACAGGGTGGGCCTTGCCTCATTAGACAAAGACTTAACAAGGCCCTCCACAATATGCATTTATGTGGGCTTTGCAAGTCAGCCCACAATTAAACACTTCATGAGGGCATCAAGGCCCATTAATACACATGATCAGCTTATAGAAATCTCATTGGGCTCGTAAATCAATAAGGTCAGCCCTTGAACAATCTTGGGCTCAAGAAAGAAGTTCCCAGCCCATTGAGCCTATAAAACTATTAAAAATTCTGGTTAAGGCTATCCCACAAAACCACCACAAAGGTGGGCCTCAAGGGGGCACTCATTAAGCCCAAAATGTCTAAGGAAGGAAAGCAAGGAGTGTGTGCAACACTCTCTCAAATTTGGTGTGCCACAATAGTTCTTAAATAATCAACCACGTAGCAAATTTTGGGCCCCTTGCTGGAATTCCAGTCCATCCATTTCCTGGGCCTGCTGGAGTCCAGAAATTTTTTTAATTTAGATGGGTTACTGATCCATGGTGATCCACATATATCACGGTGGGCCCCACCAGATAAGAAGGGAGATATACAAAACTTACTTCAAGTGGGCCATGTCATTAGAATGCAGGCCCAGCAACCCAAGATAAGGGCGTGCCTGGGTATTTGGGCCAAAACTGATCCAAATTGCAGGCCACACCACGGTTGGTACAGAGGCCCGGTGGCCTTAAAAATTTATAAGGTAGTCCTTCCATGGGTGGGTCACGCTCTCATAAAATTTTATAATTTTTGGACATCTAAAAATATTTTAATTAATTCAAATAACACAATCTGTCCTGAAACTCGGACTGATCTGGACACTATATTATAGTGGGCCGGTCCATCCACCACCATGGTGTGTACAGGCATCCAATGGCTCCAAATTTTTTTAGGTAGGTCCTAACATGAGTTTAACATATCCTTGTAAATGTTTATAATTTTTAGACACTCAAAAGTATTTTAATAAATTTTAAGAATATAATCTATCCAGTGTGAACTATTGCTGGAATGTAACTGTTCTGAATTTGGGCCATCCAAATGGGTTGGTTCTGAGCCTCTAAAATTCTTAAAAATGGACCCAATGTCCCTAAGAAAGCATACATCAATATAGAACTCAGAAAGATGGCCCACCTTCTGAGAAAAATATTTTTAAAATTTTATTTTTATGGAACTATATTGCTGGACTGCACAGCAGAATTTTTCTGGCAGTCCAATATGTTGGCCCACCCGTTTGGATGCCCAAATGGGGTCCATTGGTCCTAAACTTTTTCAGGTAGGTCCTACCATGGGTGGGACACCTCACTGAAAAATTTTAATTTTTTTTAGATAATATAATTATTTTATTTATTTCATACAAATTATGGACAGCAAGGTCCAGATTTTATTTTCCTGCTGCAGCAATGTTGTTGTCCCTGACTTGTGTATCCCATTAGAGTGGGCCCAGGTCTGCCAAAATTTGAAGAAATGTAAGGCCAACATGTCTGTATAAGTATACAACAAGGTGGGGTCTACAAAGGTGGCCCACCATTTAAAAAACCAGCTGACATTTATATTTTTTCAACAAGCAGAGTGGCTGGACAGTTCAGAAAATCTAGACCGTCCAACCTCCTTGGCCCACCCTTTTGGGTGATCAAACAGGGACAGGTGAGGGTGAGGTTTAACATACTCTTAGGTGGGATCCACACCTCAAAGAAAAGTCTAAGAAATCAGAAAAAAAAGCCATAAACAATGCCTACAACCCATACATTACAACATAAAAGAAACAATTCCAGCAATCTGAACAGCAACATATAATAAAAAAAATTAAATATAAACATTATTTTTCATGGGATTTAACCCTAGGAATTTATGTGGTGGACCACCCCAGTGGGTCCCACAAATGTCCAGACCTTTCCCATCATCAAATACCCCTTGCATGTGCCCCATTTAGGTAGATTTTGGGGCCACATGTCTAAGGATGGACCGCTATGGGCGTCCAAGCTCCATGGTTGGTCTGGATTTTTGTTGGCCTACAAGGTGGGACACACATGCAAGATCAGAATTCTATCATAAAAAAAAATAAAGAATCGGCCATAAGAGGAGGGACTTCATCACATTGAGGCCCTCCTCTTCATCAATCACACCATACATTCCTTCTATTCATATGATACAACAAAGATCCACCACATGCATGTCCTAAATTCAAGATCAATGGTTTGGATGTCATCTTACCCATGATTTTAAGGTCTAGATGACCTATCATACCATGGAATCCAAGTAATCCTCCATGATGGGGGCCCATAGAGGTAAAACCCCATGCATGAGCATGCATGCATCAAATAGGCCATTTGGCCACAACTAATGGATAATGTAGGATCTTCACCATTGATTGGTGGGTCCTAAACATCCCAAATAAAAAGAAAAGAGGTCTAAGAACATGAAAATATAAATCCTAAACCTAAAATACACCCACCTTAGATTGCTCCAAACTTGGACCTCCTAGCTCTTAGTGCACCAAGGAATCCAAGATAGATGGATGAGATGAGTTTTCAATGGAGGGATTGAGAGGAAAAAGGAGGAGAAGGGGCTGGAATGGAGGGAAGAGGTGTTGGATTTTTTGCAAGGGAGAAAGAAGGAGAGAAAATGAGGGAGAGAGAAGGGAGAGAGAGGGATATAGCAAAGTAATCATTTGTTTTTTAGGCTAGGGAAGAGGGTTGTAATCATGGCACATGGGGGAAAGAACCCAAGGCTAATGATGGGTCTTTAGAGAAGGTAGCCTACTACTTAGGCTAGGGGTAGGTATGATAGCTTGTTTAGATAAGGGAACTAAGTGGGACCGACTCTTGGAAAATGAGCACATGGGTAAAGTGGGCCCCATATCATGATTAAGGGTCTAAAATGGTACAGCCCACAACTTTTGATGGACACATCGGATTTACGCATGAGATGTGGCATTGGAAACGTGGCGACTATGCGGTCGCAATGGCATATGTCTCGGGTCAATATGAGTCAGGTCTATGTGACTGAACTTAAGGATGACTGCAAACACTATACGAGGGTCGCGGGTCACCGAAATTCGACCAGTAGGACTGCGGGACCAAAATGGACAGAATGCATACTCACACACACATGCATACATGTGAACTCAGGTTGGGTCTTAACTGCACGCAGCAGCAGGGACCTAACGTCTGAATGGACGGTGTGGGTAAGACCCAACATTTCGTGGGGTCCACAAACCTGGTGACCCAACATTTCGTGGGGTCCACAAACCTGGTGACGTCATTGTAGAAAAATAGCTGGTTTGCACTAGCCAACCTCGTCCAGATGAATGGACGGTTAAGATACAACACATGTATCAGGTGGTATCACTGTCCATGGATTGGACGGTGTAGATTTATATACATCAAGGTGGGCTCCACCAGCAACCGTCTTGATGGACGGACACATACATCATTTGGTGGGCCCCACCCAGCTTGCTGACATCAATATATATTAGCCAATCAGCTTCCCATAGGTGGGGTCCACATGCACGAGTGGACTCTGAGTACATCATAGTGCTCCACCGTCCAAACAACTGGACGGTGGATCTAGCCCATATCTAGTGGGACCCTGTAACATCCCGAAAATCGGGAGTCGAGCAAAAACTCAACTCCCGAGTTCCAAAATGTTATTTATGCAACATAGATATGTATGATTGAATGTTGTCTGTGATAATGTATCAAACATGAGTGAGATTAAGCTAGAACAGCATATCATACTCCAGAGACAGTTAAATTTGCAAGCGGAAGACTGTGATAGTATGTACAACATATATAAACTGTTGTATGTCTCCAGAGTGTGAATATTTTACTAGGTTATACACATACATGTATACTTCAAAAGTAAACAAAATGAATATACATGAGGACGCTAAAAATATAAAATGACAAGTGTCAATGTATCTAATCATCCTCCCTGTAATCCCGTCAATCAGATCACGCATAAAGGAGAGATCCTCCTCATCATCATCAAATCCAGCTCTGCCTCGCAGGCCGCGCCATCATCTGCAATCACAATAGGGACTGGTGGGTGTCCGGAAATACCATCCCGTAACGTGGGAGTGAGTGATCAACTCAGTGGGATAAGAGAGCAGAGATTAGCATGTTATCAAATCAATCATGCGATAATAGTAAAGCAGTAAATCAAACAATCCTAATATTGTTGTTAATGCAATATGACATGACGTGATGTATGCCCTCACCGACGATCTCCCTCATACTGCAACATCTTACGACCACGGCATGCCACACTCCCTAGAGTGCTCCACATCTTCCAGGCACATGAAATGCTATGGTGATATGATTTTTGAGTTGTTATTAGTCCATTCAAACAGCAGAATTGGGAAACTAAGGTACTTCCCTTGTATCAATCCCAACACAGATCCTGTCTAGGGTCGTCAGTCCTAGTAATCTCATACGATGTATATTTTATAGGTCGCTGCAAGGGCTGTCAGGGCTGTTGCACGCACTCGTTGCTCTGCTCTCCCATCACCTTATCAATACAGGCCTACTGTACTCTACTGCTACTGAAGGGTCGTCGCCTCCCATAGACTCAGAATACGCTCGCGGTCACTACAAAGGGCTGTCAGGGCTGTTGCTCGCACTCGTTGCACCGCTCCCCCATCAACTTATCAATGTAGGCCGATAACAAGAATATAGTGTCCCATACCACCATAATCTGCTCACGAGTCTAGGTGCTCACTGGTCACTACGGGGAGGTTTGTGGCCCCAGCATAGGCCGACAGCTCGACCACGGTGTCCCATACCACCATGCCCGGCTCATGAGTCTTCGTGGATCAAGGTACCATGGTTAACAGGGTTTAGAATGGTAAGTTCAGTACCCTAGGTTCAAGCAATTATGACTCATGCAGGGTGAACATACAATGGCCAGTCGGGTTACTTGACGGGCTCGACTAGCACGATCGCATCTCAAGTTGAACGACATGAAGTGCGTAAGACACTTCGTGTGGCTTAACCACTGCCTCCAACTCCAGAACACGGCTCGCGTTCATCGACGCGTCGTTCGTGGCAAAGATAAACCAACCACGAAGTCACTCGGTTACCGACTGCCTGGACTAGGTATAGTCCCAAACAATCATTCATGAATCCACATCAGCAATTGTGTAAGGGTAATGGAAATGAAATATAACCATGTGAGCATGTTAACACATGTTATAACATACAACTTAAGCAAATCTTCCAAGCACATATATTTCATGCATATTATGAAATCATGCATATAGTCAACATGTAGGAAATTATTCACATCAGAATATTAATTGAGAAATCAATCTCAAACTAATCCATAACACCATTTAATTCAATACATACTAATACAAGCATTTATACAAACACTTACACTACACACTTAAGTCTACATATAGTATGTCGACCCGACGTGCGCATTTAGGCGAATCTCTTCGCCAAACTAATTATGCACGCATTCCTAATATCCTAATGCGACGAGAA
Organism: Magnolia kwangsiensis; assembly: GCA_037074715.1. Lineage (NCBI taxonomy): Eukaryota > Viridiplantae > Streptophyta > Magnoliopsida > Magnoliales > Magnoliaceae > Magnolia > Magnolia kwangsiensis. Next base: position 114,482,378 of record CM073575.1, on the reverse strand, counting down.
GCCATGTCAATCACATCAGCAAAATATGCATGAAAACAGTACTTCCTACAAATGACTAAAATGCCCTAAATCTCATATTCTTCGTTGGTTTACGAAACAGGAAACGGACAGCATGTTGTACATGTCAAACGGCGTTGCCGTCGAGAATCTACTATTAAACGACATTGAAAGCTTTGGAAATAGTCAATCAAAGCGTCTAAAATCCACACATTGTCTCTTATGGATGTGTAAATTCGAACGGAGCGTATACGCTTCGTCTACGGCGATTAGAGAACCTAATACACAAGTTCCATTAGCTACTTCACTAGGAAACGAAAGGAACCTCAAATCAGCAACTTCTAGGGTATTTTTGTACCTGAAAACGTGGAGAAATCGCCGGGAAAGTGATCGGAGTGCTTTGCCTAAGCACGTACAACACGTGGCACAAGCAGCAGAGAATTCTCTCCCACTTTCTCTCACAAACTCTCACCTTTTCTCTCTCCCAAATCTAGGGATTTTTGCAAATTCGGATGGGAGAGAGGAGTGAGGGTTTCAACCCCTTTTAAAAGCCCAAACTTGCCCGAAATAGGCTCCGGTACAAAGTTCACTTAGTGCATATCCAAATCGGGGCTGTTTCGGTCCAAAAGGACATTTCTGGTGGTCCCCTGGTCGAATGCGATCGGACTTAAGCTCATGCGTACCAGATCTAGTACGCATTAAGTTTTCGGTCCGGCAGGGTTCGCAGATCGCACATGGAGGACCAGTTTCAGTTCAGCGGTCACCGCACGTAGATCAGGGCTGAAAGTCTCATGATATAAAATAGAAATTTCTCCTGATCTGAGGGTGTAATCTGGATGAATTCTGATGGTCAGAACGCTCAATACTGACGCGTCCAGTCGTGTGCCAGATTTGAATTTGAAATTCCAACTATGTCCCTATTCGCACTCTCTTCGGTCCGGGCTCAATGAAATAGCCTGTGATTATCGGTTTGACTTGATTTTCGAAATGAGTGTCAAGTCCAGCTAGGCGGTTCTAACGGTCTAAGATAGGAGGTATCGGACTTTCGACGAGCAGTCGAGATCCAATACAAAGATTCAAAGTGGTCCAGAGAACAAACCTGCTTAGAGTTTGGTCCGAGGTTATAGAGTATTATAGAGTCGTTGGTTCTACTCGATTTGGGTCTTGTAGAACGTATTTAAAGTTATCAGGGACTATTTCCCAGCTACTCCAGCGTCGTGCTAGCTAACTTACACTTATTTTTCAAAGGAATTAATCCTACGTGATTTCTTTGGCTATGGAATTGGGTTCTGAGCGATTTCTCAGGTGTTTTAGTTAACCCATTGCCTAAGGACGTCTAATCCCAGATTAGCCAAAATTCGGGGTGTTACAGACCCACAGGTCTATCTGATAGTCCAGCAGCTACATGCTGCTAGACGTCTAACTGATGGATGGCTCGGGTTCAACGCACACATGAGGTGGGTCCACACGTGTGGGACCCACTAGAACATCGAGCTGATATTTGTGTTTTCTTCATCAGGGTCTGTCCTTTGCTGGATGGTGGACCATACAGCACAATAGGTCCTACTTACAGGGCTGAACGGCTTGGATGAATCACTGATTTCAGTGCGTCCCACCGTTCAGGGATTGGACGGTGCGGACAACACATACATCACGGTGGCCCAGGCCATCGTGGATAAAACATATACATCATGTGGGTTCTACAGCCGTGGATGGAACACATACATCAGGTGGGGTTCACAGCACTGTCCAAGGAGGTGTCCAGCACCGTCCAAACACTGGACGGTGTGTATGAAACATATTCAACATGTTGTGGTCTACCGTCCCAACTGGATAGCTGGATCAGATACATGCATTAGGTGGGCTCCGCCGTCCCGGCTAGATGGATGGATGAAACACATAACAAGGTGGGCTCCACGGTGATGGACGGCGGCATAAATATAACACACGTCATGGTGCATCCCACCAATTGGACAACAAATGGATGGACGGTGGGGATCAAATACGTGCATCATAGTGGGGTTCACAAAATAAAGAGAGAGAGAGAGAGAGGAAGGTAGTGAGGAGCGGAGGGACCCCGCCACTATGGGCCCTCCTTATATAATACATACATCAAGATGGGTCCCACATATGTGGGCCCTCAAATCATAAAATCAATAAAAAAAAGCACCCACCTAAGGATCTTCTCTTCCTTCTTCCGCCTATAGCCTCTAGAACTCCAATGGATGGAATTCAACGGTCGAGATTAGTTTTGGAGGGTGGGGATGGGAGAAAAGAAGGTGGGCCACACTAGATTCTTCATGGAAGCCATGGACATTGGGGCTTGGATTGCTTGGGAGGATGAGAGAGAGAATGAGAGAGAGATAGAGGTGATGGGAGAGTAATGATGGGAGAGAGGGATGATGAGTGAGTGATGGGTGATGGGGAGAGTTGACTTTGGGGATGGGTAGTTGTACTTGGGGATGGGTGAGTGATGGTGATTGATGAGAGTGTACTTGACATTTGATGTGATGGATTCTCTTGAGATTTGTAACGTGCGGTATTTTTCTCGAACTGAACGCGGGCCCACATCTCCTAGCTCAGGTATCACCTCGGCGCGCGAGATGCGACATCAGAACAATGACGATGGTGCGGTAGCACAAGTACAAGTTTTGAGTTGAGTCGACTCCGAAATGCAGGACTATGCTTAATATCCCACGCAAATATTGGATACAGGTCGGGGATTGCCGAAATTCGACCGGAAAGACCGCAGAAGCCTATGAATGGTACGGTCTAGGATACGGGCCTTATAGGTAATAAGGACGTAGGGCTTTATTATGGTGGATCGGAAATCAAGCTACAGGGCTACGTGGATTTAGATTTGATAGGAGATATCAAGAGCAAAAGAAGCACTACAGGTTATGTCTTTACTCTGAACAGTGCTGTAGTCAGTTGGGTCTCTCAGTTATGGAAGATAGTATCTATCAGTACGACGAAAGAAGAATATGTTGTGGCTACAAAAGCATGTAAGGAGATGGTATGAATGTAAGGTTTTATAGGAGAGTTGGGTAAGAAGCAAGCAGATTGCAAGCTGTACAGTGACAGTTAGAGTGCAATACACTTGGCTAAGAATTCATCCTCTCATTCAAGGACCAAGCATATTGTCATCAGATATCACTTCATACATTCGTTACTGGAAGATGGATCGATTGCTCTGGAGAAGATTTATATAAGTGAGAATCCTGCGGATATGCTGACCAAGGCAGTCACAAAGGAGAAGCTGAAACTTTGTTCTACTTTGATTGGTCTTCAGGCTTGAATACAAGGAGGTGGTGCACTCCGGATGAAGAAGATAAAAGTTTATGGTGATGTGTCTCCAAGTGGAAGATTGTTGAGAAGTGGAGCCACATCTGGGGCCGCGCACGACCAGTCGTAGCCCCTGCTCGACTGGTCGTGGAGCCAATTCGACTAATCGTGACCAGTCGTGGACTGGGTCAACTCAAAGTCCAGCGAGCATCACTTTTGGGTTTCGAGGTGCTCGACCGGTTGTGGGGTCCGCTCGACCAGTCGTTGTTACACAGATTCATTTTCAAATTTGATACGGACTGCGGATTTTGGAGTCGGTTTTTACAAGGGTGCGAAAGGGGAGTTGCCTAAACTATAAATAGGAGTTCCTAGGGCTTTTCTAGGTATCATGAAAGTTATTCCAAGGTGTGGGCAAAGGGTTTTCTCTATATTTCTAAGGGAGAGGTTAGTATTTTGCCCTGTAATCTTTGTTTTTCCTTCATAGTGAAAGTTTGTATCCGTGGTTTTTTACCCTTGTTAGAATTTTTTCACGTATATCTTGTCTTGTGATTTGTTTGGATTTCTTTTATTCCTTTCTAGTTTATATTTTTTCCTGTTTATGGTTTGTGAGTGAGACCGGAGATTAGATCTCGGTTCACTGCGTTGTTGGCGTACTGCGCAACAGATAACACCTTAACACATTTTTTTAAAAAAAATCAGGATGAAATTGCCTCCACATAACTTCTTCTTCTTCCTTTATTGTTCTCCCCGACTCTTTTTCCATTTTCAATCATGTCTTCTTGGAAATGGTGACTGCCATTAACTTCTTCACCATATGGGCACCACCAATAACTTCTACAACTATAAAAACAAGTATTGTTTTTGCTCTAATGACCATGTTTCTTAGATATGGAAGCCACTAATAGATGAAATTAAAACATTTTGAATTGATTTTTTAATTTTATATTTTGTGTAATAATATTTTCTTAGCTATGGAAGTCACTTTTAGTTGTGAATAGAGGGGGATAGCCATGTTTGTTGTCATAGGGAGAAGTGATTGTCGAAAGAAATTGAAGGTGGAGATGGATGGTTGTAGTTGTCATGTGGAAGACAATAAAAGAAATAGAATTTGAATTTTATAGTGTATTGCTTGGAAGATAATAAACATATTGTGTTAAGGATCAAGGTTGTCATATGTTAATGGTCGATATTGTCAAGGTTTGGGTCGAGGTTGTCATGTGCTAAGGGTCAAGGTTTTCCCGTGTTAAGGGTCAGAGTCGTGGTTTTTATGTTTTAGGGGTCAAGTCATGGTTGTCATGTGTTAAGGGTATAGGTTATCATGTGTTAAGGGTTGTAGGGCCCACTGTAGGATATGTGTTGAATCCACTCCTTCCATTGGATTCAAAATTTAATTTAACGACATGGGCTAAAGAATGAGTTACATCTAAAAAATCTATGGCCCTCAAAAGTTTTAAATGATAGTTTTTCAATCTCACTACTTTTTGTGGTGTGGCCCACTTGAGCCTTTTATATGCCTCATTTTGTGGATCATGCATTAAAATGATCTTTCAAAATGGATGGACGATGTAGATAAAATACATACATAACAATGGACCCCATGGGACCATCTATCTCTAGCTAGGTCCTTTTACCCCATCTGTATCACATCCCATCACATTGACGTGTATTTTGAGCAAAAGTCTTTGTTAGGAAGTTCCTACCCAGAGAAGCTATGTTGCGCCCACCATGATATTTGTGGGAAATCTACTCCATGCGTCTTCTTTAAAAGATCATGTTAACATATGAGACCAAAATTTTGATATATTTGAAATTCAAGTGAGCCACACGGTTGAAAATAGTGAAAAAGGGTTATCTATCGTTCAAACCTTTTTAGGCTCCACTATGATATTTATATGCAATCCAAACTATTCATAACGTGTCCCCAAATACTCATAAAGTCCTTACCACGGGAATGAACTAGAAGAATAAAAATATCATATTGCTCCAAAGCTTTTGTAGCCCCATGAATGTTTGATATGGGTGTATGATCTCCACTATTTTCTATTGTGTGGCCCACTTTGACAGTGTATCAACCTCATTATTAGACTCATGTCATAAAATGATTTTGGCAAAACATGTGAACAGTGTGAATTTCTCACAAACAACATAGTGGGCCCCACAGTCTTTACCCCATTTGAATCCCCCCGGCCACACGCGCTAGCCTCAACATAAAAGGTAGTCACGGGCAATTTTATCCCAAAAATAAAAAATAAAAAAGGTGTCAAGGGGTTAGCTGGGGCATTTGTTTAAACCTTCTAATTTTTCGAGCGTTTGGCAATACCATAAGGTTACTTTGGTCAAAATCTCATTTATAAACTATAATAAACCATTTAAAATGCAATTGACAGCTAAAACATGTGGCCATCCACGCTGGAACGAATCACAAGAACCATGGGGTAGTACTGGTTCTGTTGGGATAACAACCGAAAGCCCCTTATATGATGACCATTCATACAAGCAAAAAGGTGGTGGCCTGGAGGCCCCATCTTGATGTGATGTGTATATGAAATCCACTCGACCATCAGCTGTGTTACCCATGTGTATAAGAAATCCCTCGACCCTTGGCTGTTTTACCATGTATATATGAACAAATCCTCTTTGTTTCCCTAGTGATTAGACAAACAGTTGGATATAAACTAATTATCTTCAGCTTTGTGTGAAGATCCTGACATACCATTAGATCCACTGGGCCCACCCATTCAAGCAGTTCAATAAATAGCGATCAGGAATGTTAATCTAGTGGCCATTATATGGATTGGCTAGCACCACTATCATCTGATAACTGAATTAATCAGACACCCTATCAGATTATTATGTGTTTAGATATTAAATAAGGACCAAAACACACTTTTAAAGTTAATCACCAAGTTGCAGACCATAGATTGGATAGCTAGCACAATTTGATCAGCTTGATTTTTTTTTTTTTGCTTCGGCCCATCCATGTGATGATGCACCGGATCAATTATCTTTATCACTTTACACGAGTTCATTGTGTATTGTGTGTATGTTATAGATCTCATTATAGATACTGTAGAAGTCCAAGATCTCATTATAGATACTGTAGTATTCCAATTCTTGAAACATTGAAACAAATCGACAAATAAAAATGCAAGAAACTCATAGGGATAAATATCATGTATTTGAATTGCAAATTTATAGTTTACATTTTACATTCATGTACAGTAATGGATACTTAGACTTGAATCCATTGACAAATCCTTTAAAATTTTGGATGCCATGGACGATTCAAGAGAGTAATAATAGCTGATGAGATATCTAGTGGGTGATGATGTTAAGTAGAGAGACTCTAGTTTGTATCATGCATCGAAATATGCACTCTAGTTGAGCCTCAACACCATCAATGCTGATCTCCATTCCCTCCAATCGTTTCAGGGCCTTGTTCACCTTCTCTATTTCAATGCCTTTGATTCGAGTTTGCCCAGAGAGAGCAAAGAGTGCCGTATCCGCACTCTCTACTTCATTAACATCACTTGCATCGTCCTCTTCACATGCAACTTGCCCCTTGTGCATCAATTTTGAAACCAGCAACCATTTTCTAGGCTTTGATTTCTGCGCTGATGTGGACATGAATGACAGGATGGCCTGTAAGATGGAGATGGTGATGGACATAACATCTCCCACAATTGATAGATCCGGGTCTTGATACAAGAGAGATGTGGAACCATGTTTCTTATCCATTTGCTTCAACGCTCCAATGCACTTGCAGATATCTTTCGTCATCTTCTTTCTTAAGCAAATGTATGATCTGACTTTGCTTTCCAAGCACAAATCCCCGCCTCTTCTACGAAGAGCTGATCGAAGATCTTTCACACTTTCCTTGGTCTGTGACAAGATGTCCCTTGTTGTGCCACATATGTCCAACAATCTAACCGATTTTTCCAACACCTCTTCGGCCCATTTCTGGTGCTGGTATATACGAGAGCTTGTTGGGAGAGCGGCAATTGAAGAATATCATCAACGCTATCACACAAGCATTTGAGGTGACCTAAGCCATTGCAAATCATTTCAGCCGTCAAAGAGGAGGTTGAGGACGACAACAACACGCAAGTCTTTAGCTTGATGAATTCCTCTTCCAGATTGAGTGCAAGTGGATGGGATTGGGAGGGCATGCTTGTGGATCGAACATGCTGTGGATTTTCAGGTATTGCAGAAGAAGAAACAGCCATCTTTGTTTTCCTTGCACCCAAACTCTGCAAAATTGGAAGAGAGGGTGATAATTATGCCATCTGCTTGTTCTTGGCTCTTCTTATAACAGTAGAGAGAGAGAGAGAGAGAGAGAGAGAGAGAGAGAGAGAGAGAGAGAGAGAGAGAGAGAGAGAGAGAGAGCAAGAATCTTGGACCCCTCGTGTCCATGTAAGAGATGTGATGGTTGATGTAGCTCTTCATCTGTATTAGGGGATCTTGCAACCTGCTTTCCAACAGCCAACCCTTCTTTATATTTGTTTA